>JAVJIF010015267.1:15000-126963 GCA_038442645.1 Agave tequilana | reverse complement strand
TAGATATGTCTATGGATGCTCAAGTGAAGTGTGAGAAATCAAGGAAAGAAAGCTATGGTGAAAAACACAAGAAATCACTTTTACACTCTCTTGATAAAATCCCTTTTAGATGGGAAGTATTTGCACTCTATTTTGTGGAGAAAACTTCTGAAAAGTCTAGGAAAAAATGGCTTAGAAATCTCCAAAATCTTCTACCAAAAACAGTTGACAAGACCCCCTTTTATAGGCTGACAGAAAATAGAGCCGTTGGGGTTCTGTCAGAGCTACCGGTCGACCGGACCCGGTCGACGGACCGGCAACGGTCAAAAATCCGACCGTTTGCAGCCTCGGGTCGACCGGCCGGCGACCGAACTTCCTGGAGCAGAGAGCAAATTCTCTATCGGTCGACCGGCTCGGTCGACTGATATTTCCAGAGAGCAAAAGATCTCCTGGTCGGTCGACCGACCCGGTCGACCGGCCACTGTGCTGCACAGTGTGCACAGGCTGTGCACATCGGTCGGACCGGTCCGATCGACCGACTTGGCCTGTCAGCCAATGTCCAGGTCTGAAAAACAGGATTTAAAATCTTTTTAAAAATCCAAAAATACATAGAAATTCTACAAAAATAGTTTTACCAATATACTATGAAGAACAAACAATGCTTGCACAAAATCAAGACATGTTATAGATGTTTTGGTCTATTTTTGTAACTTGGAAATATTAGCTCATAATAAAACTGTTTTTCTAAAACAACATGTTTTTCCAAATTTCCATCAAATACAAAAACAAGATACACTTTTAAAGCATAGTGTGTGTGGATATGATCCACTACACAATCAAGATGACAATCTAGTTTTTGACAATAGGCTCTAAGCATGGTTTGGATATAAGATATGTAAACTATGAAATACCAAAAATCAAAACCACTTAAATACAAATTTGGTTTTTGGTTAAAATCTTTTCTAAAACAAAAATTCTTTTATGAAAACAATTCTATCAAGAGTGTGTGTGCATGGTATACTTGAGCAATCCACCAAACTATCTATCCTTTACATTTTACTCTAAAACAAAAACAAAATCTTATACCTAGACACAAGTCTTCATCCTCTTGAAGTCTTCACTTGAAGGCTTCTCATCTCTTGACTTGGTCCAAATGCAATCCACCGAGCTCATCTCTAGATGTGGTCTTGATGCATAGGCTCGTGAATCGACCGGTGCTAGCTTCCAACTTGACTTTAAATCCTTGTTGAAGCTCCACACATACTAAGATCTTGATAAGGAATCTGTCACTAATTAAACACAAGATCATTATAGTAATCATAACTTCATGAGTTGATCATCATCAAACTAGGGTGATAGGCCTTTGGGCCAACAATTTGGAGGAAAGGGACCGGGTTGAACCGGAGGTGATCGAAGGGGAGAATATTTTGTTGAATAACGTATAAGAGGAAGGGACCGGGTTTAACCGGAGGTGATCGAAGGGAGAGTCAAACTTTATGTTTAACAAGTGTGTTAATATGGTTAAGATGGAAATTGCATGTTAAAGCTATATAAAATTTCTTAACATTAGACTCTATGATAGTCAACTGATATAGGCAAATTCTACTTGATTAGTCGACTAAACCCATGGGCCAAGTCGACTACAGAAGTGAGATTCTGTTACGTAAGCTCTAGAAAACACCCTTAGTTGACCATATAAGATAGGGTAGTCGACTAATACCGAGGTTAGTCGACTATATAAGATAGGGTAGTCGACTAGCTTTAGTTACAGAAACAAATAGAGAGTAAACATCCTTTTTGGTCAAGGTGTAGTCACTATAGATGGCTTATAAGTCGACTAATACCAAGAGTAGTCGACTATACAAAATAGGGTAGTCGACTAGTTGAGTTACTGGCAGCCAACAGAGAATGGGTATCTTTCTGGACAGAGTTCAGTCGACTATAGCTTTAAGCTAAGTCGACTAATAATAGTATTAGTCGACTATAAGTAGGGCAAATTGACTAATAGGACCAATTACTGTGTTTTGGACAGGATTTCAACAAATACTTAAAAATATACAAAAATAGTATAAATTACAATTGTTAAACTTTATGATAAATCTCAAATAGACATACATAATAGTCATGCATATGTTGTTTTTATTCACTGAGTTGTCAAGCCCACTCTGTTATATTAATCACCCTCAGGTTTGGATAAAGGCAAGGGACCGCTTAATGCAATATACGGGATAGGTGACAGCGGGAGATATTTTCATCTTTTAGCATGTTCTGTAGACTGTCTAAAAATCACTAAAGACAAGTCATCAAAAAAGTAAACTCCAGACACAGGGCTAATCATAGCCATCACTGCAACACCAAGACGCGAGGGTCAAAACCTGCATCTCAGCAGCACTGCAAAGACCAAGACGCGAAGGTTTGAAAACCGCGTCTCAGCATTATTGCAGTCGCGAGACGCGAGGGTCAAAAACCCGCGTCTCAGCATTATTGCAGCACCAAGACGCGAGGGTCGAAACCCGCATCTCAGTATTACTTCAGCAACAAGGCGCAAGGTTTAAAACCCGCATCTCGGTATAACCGCCCTTATTACTGGGTCAATTACTGCCCACGTAATGAGGGAGTTAACCCCCATTATGGAGCATTTTTAGGGGACCACGTCACCCCTGAAACCTTTATAAATGGCCCCGTTTGCTAAGGAGAAGGGGTTAATCGGAAAATTCTGAGTAAAAAAAAAAGAAATTCGGTTGCGAGCTGTAGAAGCACCAAGACCTCCACTGAAAAGAAAGAGAGAGTTCAACTCTTCTAACAACTTGCTGTGTACAAGTTTGTCTTTTGTCTACAGTCTCTTTGAGATTCTTGGTGGACAAGAGCTGTGTTACTCCGTCCCGCTATCCAAAGAGAGGATTCTAAGAGGTCCTGACGTTCACATGGTCAACGGAAAAACAAGATTCACTTTCCACCGCCAACATCAAGAACCCAGTACTAAACAAGGGAGATTCAAGCGTGAACATCTTCCCTCTCTTGTAATCGGAGTATTGATCCGTTGTAATTCTTCATTGATTCAAGAAAATTTTACACGAATTTCTCCTATCAAAAAAGAGATGGCGACTCCGCTAGGGACAACTTTCTCTACCAACGAGCAAGTTGTGGCGCAAGGTGACGTCATTATATGGGAAAAATGGTCGAATCACTTGTCGTGGAGTTCGACCAGGCGAAGTAAGTATGAAGAGTTCCTCTCTTCCGGCTCCAAGAGCCCTAAGGCGCGGGTCTACCGCAAAGTCTCTTCGGGGATTTGCTCTCGAGTTCACTCTGAGATCCTCTCAGATGCGACTGGCAAAAAGGATGTCGTGGCTAATCGCATCATGCGTAATGCCTGCGTCAACGTCTCCTAGGAGACCCGCGTGGTTATCGTTCCTGATGTTCAGCCTGTCCATCCCCTTCCTCAGTGCCAGGTTACCGGGGGTTCCCATTCAAACCACACGACGTAATCAAAATTCTGAGCGGCGATAGAGACGGCGTGCGCTCAACTATAAGTTGGAACAACTGTCTGTCCAACAGAGGTAGGACGCGAGGTTCAAGCCCGCGTCTCTTCTGAACCATGTCAGACACGTGAAGTCCGCGTTTGGTAACCTAAACGTGAGATTCACCAAGCTTGCGTTTCTGAAGCACCGCTTCCTAAATGCCACGAGCAGCAACGCGAGGTCCGTGTTCCTCATCCAAGACACGAGACCCGCGCGCCTCTACATTTAAACGCGAGACCCAGAAGGCCACGTTCTCAAGCATCCCTACCCAGATGCGACAATCAGCAACGCGAGAGCCGCGTCTCTTCTCAGCAGAGGCGCAAGACAAGACTCGCGTTTCAGAGCCACAATGCGAGAGCTTTGTTCATTTTATAGGACATGAGCTCCGCGTCTCAGAACCTTGCATCTCAGCTTTGCGAAGCAAAGATAGCTCTCACAAGCTGAAAAGTCCTCAACAATCCGAGGTTAATCTCTTCGATCCCCTTCCCAGGATCTAAGAGATTATTTGACAAAGAAAAAGAGTGCTAGTTTGATCACTCCATCGTGTTGCTGTAAACGGCTTATCACAATGCTCTCTGAGTGCCGTTGCAGTTCACATGTAAGCCGACAGTCTATATTCAGACAATCAACTCTAGCTTCCCGATCAGCCAAAAGAAATCACTCCCACAAAAGGAGAAATTCTCTGACACAGAGTACCCTGAAATCACTGCAAACATGACAAGCAGAAGTAAGGGAAAGCAATAAGTGGTCAGCTCCGACGAATCTGACACAGAACCAGAAGGAGTGTACCGGCATACTCGCACTCAGACTGGAGTGATTACCCCGATCAATACAGTGCCCTGGCTCGGGACATTGAAGTAAATGACTCACATTCCACTGTTGCAGAGTCACAGGCTTCGAACTCTTCCACAGAAAAGGAAGCCTTTATATATACGACAAAATACTCGTGAAGAGATGGGCAGGCGCTTTGAGCAGCAAGCCCAGGTCCAGAGGGAACAATTCGAGATAATTCGAGCTCAATAAGAATCTATCGATACCTTCAAGCAGATGCTGGCACAATTGCTTGAAGATAAGAGGAAGTCAACCGACAAAGCCTCCTCTAAAAAGTCTAAAGGCAAACGAAAAGAGAGAGAAAGCTCATCTTCTGTGCATATCGAGGAGTGATTGGTTGCTAATGTTGCATATTTAATGTCACATTTCCATACTTATTTTAGAATAAAAGCCTGCATTGTCCTAATTATTTGTTTAATTTATTTGCAGGCCCAATCTTTAAGGAGATGAAGAGAAATGAGCCCAAAAGCCCACCAGAATTCTGAATTAAATCAGAATTAATTCGCACACACACAAAATCAGGGCAAAATCAAGAGGTTGAAATCGGTTGAGAAGAATCCTCTCAGGATCGATCGGTTAAAGCCAAGAATCCAAGGCCATTTCTTCAAAATCTCGGAGCCAAACTGCAAAACCAACTCCAGATAAAGTCAGAGGGAGAAACCGGGGAGACCCACCAACAGGGTGTGGCCACCTGGCCACACCCTGGCCGCGGAAACGCGACTTGGGCCACGTTTTCGCGGCTTTGTTGGGGAGTTAGGGGGAGCGTTTGCTCCTCCGACCTCCCCGGGATCATGGTGGTTAGGGTTTTGCCTATAAAGGCCTGTACTTGCGCTAGAAAGGGGACGTCAATGCAGATTAGGATTTAGCCTAGTTTCAATTCTTTATAGTTTAGGTTTTTCTTTTCTTGTTATGTAATTTGTATGTAACTTAGGGTAGAAGAAGATTCATGTAAGTAAGAGAGAGAGGCTGAAGTTGAGAGTGGAGTGACACCGACGATGTACCCTCCTCCTTTCTTCCATTGTCTCTGCAATTAATAAAGGTAAAAGTTCTTTTATGTTTGTATTTTGTTTTGTTTTGTCTTCCTCTTCTACTTTACCTTGGTGTTGTTGTTGAGTGTACAAGTGAATTCCAAAGCAAGTATAACTAAGCTACGTGAGAGCCAGCGATAGTTCATGAAGACGTTCTCCTCTTTCAAGCTCCGCATCACTTCGTTCTTCTTATGCTTGACGATATAATGTGCACGGGGACTGAGCTCGAGTTTATGACCTATGCATTGAACGCCTCCGAAGCAAAAAGGTAGAACTTGCAAAAGGTTTCCAAGTAAGTCAACACTCAACCTAGGTAAGTATTTCTTTACTTTTCTCTCTCTCTTTTCTTTTACTTCTTAAGTATAGATCAACACCTCCTCAAACCTTTCTTCTCCACTTCATTGTACATAGTCGCTTTTCATCGTTTTCTGATTTTCTATCTTCTTCATCGCTTTCTTCTTAACTTTAACCATTAACTTTCTTTTTCTTTTTCATAACATAAAACAGAGAAGAACCTTCTTCATCTTTCATTCTCTTCTAACATAACATAATTCTTTCACTTTTTCTTAACTTAAAAACAGAGAAGAACCTTCGCTTTTATTCTTAACGATTTCAATAAAGAACCGTAAAGCTTCCATCGCAAAACCTCCTTGTGGATCACGACCTGCATAGCCACTTGCTATAGCGGAAGAATTGAGCACTTGCACATCTCCTTTCTTAAGTTCTATAATCTCCTATTTTGTGTGCAGGTTTAGCCTCAATCAAATTTTGGCGCCGTTGCCGGGGAGGGTAACATGTTTTTTATTGAAATCTTAATTTGAAAATTTTTTAGAACTAAACGAATTTTCTTCTCTGTTGCTGGTTTACAGGGCAAGTAAAGTAGGAAAATAAGTTTTTAAGTTTGCAGTGACATATAAGTGGTATTGGGCCTCTGCTCTAGAAAGCAGAGACCCATTGCCCTCTGAATTGCCGCGTTTCCACGGCAAAAGCCGCAGATCTGCGGCAATAAAGAGCTGACTACTAACAGATTTTTGCAGGGCTGCTAGCTTTGCAAATTCTAGTTTGCTGCAATTATTTATTTCTTATATGCCATCACAAAAACCTGCTAATAATCAACAGTAAAAAGTTTGTTGCAAAAGTTAAAAATTGATTAGACGTTTGCATTTTAGGCACGTGTCTTTTCAATTCATTTACTTTTACTGTTGAAGAGTGCTGGAGCAAGGTACGTCTGCATTGCATCTAGCATAGGACTCACTTCTTGGTTGATTTATATCGCTTTGAGTGAATCTTACATATCTTGTACACTTGCACAAATTGATCTTAAGGGCACTAACCCATTAACAAGATAAGGTGGGGATTTAATCACCCTTCCTTAGCCCAAAATCACATTTCAAGCACTCACTAACCCAAGCCTAACTAAAATTGAGTAGACGTTGGCCCTAGGGACATCTCGGACTCAATTAGGAGATTATCCTAAGGGGGAAAGGTGTTGGAACTTGACTCTTGCCAAATCAGTGTCTAGAAAAGGGATTAAGGGCCGAAAGCCCGAAGGTTGGTGGTTATTTAATTAAGGAACGTCTTTGACGGAAAACCTCCCACCAACCTTGCCCTGACCTGGCTGATTAGCTTGTGGGTTAAAGTCTACATTAGACCTCCGTGGATAGTCTAACCAGTTAGGAGTCGTCTAGGTCCTAAGTCTACCCTAACTTAGGCTAGAATTTTCTCTTTATTGTTTGTTTATTTGTTTGTTTTCTTTGTTTATATTCTATTATGTGATATGGACTACAATAATAATTTTTTCAACTACAATAATAATCCATATTCACACCGACTTCATTTTCGGATATTACCAACCCGGCATATCATAACTTTGACCAACCTAGTGTGCCGGATTGGTCTTATCCGAATCAATATGACCCATATCCCCCATCTAATAACTATAATTTTCATAATGATTTCAACTCTTCACCGAGTCAGTGGGGATTCACCTCCCCCGAGCATAATTTCCAACCACCTTGCCCTCCTTCTCCACCTAGTCCACATTATGTTCAAGATTCATACTCAGTTTCCACCCGTCCAAAATAGGAAACCATCAATTATGGAAATGAGTATGCGTGAGTCCAAACACAAATCCCAAAATCTGATGGACTCACAATTTCACTACCATTTCCAAGACAATTCTTTATCTTTTCATCAAAATAATGAACCTATCAACTATGAAAAGATGCTTGAAGCCATGACTCAGGCTCAAAACACTCGTAATCGTGACATAGATATGATGGTCGAATCTCTACGTTCCCACCGTCCTGAGTCACTAACTATTCTGTTAGAGCCGAAGAGTCATGTAGTTTTGGAAATCAAGATTCCATTTCAGCACAACCATTTGAACTTACCCAAACTCCAAATGATATTGATAGTTTGGCTAGTTTACCTTTCCTGAAATAGAACTTGAAAATGATTATGATCCTGAACCCCAACTTAGTGATTCAATTCTATTTCCTGATTCGATTATGACTCCGGTATCTTCACCTGACTTCAATCTTTTCCCGGAGTCAACATTGAATCCTGTACCAATTCATAAAGAAATTGAATCACCCATCTTTGAGGATCATGTTGAACTTGACCAACTTTACAATTTGAAAATCCCATGGATAAATGGCAAGTTCTCCATTTTTTGATATTGAACTCAATGAGATATGTGACCTAGATTCTCACATATGTGATCCAGTTCAACTTTCTGAATCAATATTGACTCCTGTTTTATTACCAAACTTGAATAATATTCTAGAGTCAGTTTTGATTCCCCCACCTATCATTCCTGAACTGGAATTACCCATATTAGGTCACATTCCATTGTTGAAAAATACATGTGGACTTGAGTTTCAACTTCTTGACTTGGACCCAATTCCTGAACCAATTCGACTCTTGAACCTTTACTTAATTTAAGTCACCTTCCTGAGTCGGTAATAGTTCCTATCCTTCATGAGCCCAAGTCAATCATTCTATCATTTCATACTCCATTCTGGGACGAGGTGGTTGATAAATTTGACTCCGAAATCAATTATGAAATATGAAAATTAGATGGGGTAAAATATTTAATAAAGATCCTTCATGGATTTATCTTTTTAATGGGTTATATTAAAGATATTGCTGGTGGGTTCCTCCGAGACCCAAGAAAAGTGGATTGGGCCGCGTTTCGTGGACCAATCAGACCACCACCGGAACCACCACCTTAAGGTAACATTTTCCTTCCCTTTCGTCTTTTTCATGCATCTATGCATTAATTCATACATTGAGGACAATGCATGAGATAGGTGTGGGGGAGGGTCTAACATAACTTTTCTTTTTCTTAAAAAAAAAATTAACATTTTTCTTTACTTTTAAAAACTTTTTGAAAAATAGAAACAATATTTTGACTTATTTTTGTAAGAAATTAAGTTAATTTTAAGGAATAGGAAAATCCAAAATTAGGATTTCTTATACTTGGTCAAAATAAGATTATTTGTTTGATTTTTAGAGTTAGGAAGATAATTTGTCAAAGTAATTTAGTCTTGATCTTTACCTTGATGAAATATGCACACTTCATACACTTACACACTTAGGGTTCAAAAACAAAGATTCTTATGCCTTATAAAAAATATATATATATAAATAAATCTAATTATTGATTAGCTAGGTGCTTTGGCCTAAGAAAGCCTTAGTATTTATGCAAAAGATAATTAGATGAGTTTGAAAAAAAAAAAAAAAAAAAGAGAAAAAAACAAGTCTAATTATTGATTAGCTAGGTGCTTTGGCCTAAGCAAGCCTTAGTATTTATGCGAAAGATGATTAGATAAGTTTGAAAGAAAGATCCTCTGATTAAGCTGGGTATTTGTGCCTAATAAAGCATAAGTATTCACGTCTAAAAGGGGTACATCATATAATAAAATTCTTAGTTTTGTGGCCTTGTTTGCTCGAGTCTTAAGTCCTAGGGGTGTCTTCTCACCTGGTGCCCTAAGACCGTCTGGTTTGGGAGTCATTGATTAAAGGCTCGTTACATGGGCAGATTAGAAAGCCTAAACTAAGGAATAATACCACTAATATATATATATATATATATATATATATATATATTATATATATATATATATATATATATATATATATATATAATATATATTATATATATATATATATATATATATAACACACACACACACACAAATAAAATAAGGCATAAGAGTTAGAGTTAATGAACCCTTAGTCAAAATTTTCACATTCACAAGGTGCATATGACTTAGGGTAAAGTAATAGACTAGATGAGAAGCATAATTTAACTCCTTACTTTGATTGATAACAAATTTTTGAAGAGAGACTAAGTTTAGGAATGAAAAATTCGGCTTTCCTATAACTATACATTGCTTAGATCTTACAATCATATTTCAAATATTTTTCTCTTTCAAAATGCTTTTCGAAAATACTAACTCTTTATTTCTCTTTCTTTATGGATTTTGTGGGTGTAATCCGCTGAAAACTCTCACGAGACAAAACTCGTCCTTTAGGGGGAACCTAGAGGTTTAACGGCTTGTTGCACATGCTCAGTGCAATCGCGCGACCTGCGAAAGTGGTCTAATAATCCTTAGTATAATTTAGTTGTTTTGCTCGAGGACGAGCAAAAGATAGGTATAGGGGTGTGATTGGTTGCTAATGTTGCATATTTAATGTCACATTTCCATACTTATTTTAGAATAAAAGCCTATATTGTCCTAATTATTTGTTTAATTTATTTGCAGGCCCAATCTTTAAGGAGATGAAGAGAAATGAGCCCAAAAGCCCACCAGAATTCTGAATTAAATCAGAATTAATTCGCACACACAAAATCAGGGCAAAATCAAGAGGTTGAAACCGGTTGAGAAGAATCCTCTCAGGATCGATCGGTTAAAGCCAAGAATCCAAGGCCATTTCTGTTGGCCCAAAGGCCTATCACTCTAGTTTTGATGATGATCAACTCATGAAGTTATGTTTACTAATGATCTTGTGTTTAATTAGTGACAGATTCCTTATCAAGATCTTAGTAGGTGTGGAGCTTCAACAAAGGATAAAATGTCAAGTTGGAAGCTAGCACCGGTTGATTCACGAGCCTATGCATCAAGAACACATCTAGAGATGAGCTCGGTGGATTGCATTTGGACCAAGTCAAGAAGATGAGAAGCCTTCAAGGGAAGACTTCAAGAAGATGAAAACTTGTGTCTAAGTATAAGATTTTATTTTGTTTTAGTTAAAATGTAAAGGATAGAATAGATTGGTGGATTGCTCAAGTCATATCACACACACACTCTTGAGATTTAATTGTCTTTTCATAAAAGAATTTTTAGTTAGAAAAGACTCTTTCTTTTTGGTAAAAAGATTTTTCATTGGACAAAATACATGTCTTGGTTTTGATGTTATCTATATACATATCTTTCAAAACCAAGTTTAGTGCTTTATGTCAAAAACTAGATATTTCATCTTGATTGTGTGGTGGATCATATCCATACACACTTTGCTTTATAAGTTCAAAATATCTTGTTTTTGTATTTTGTGAAGTTATGGAAAAACAAATTTTAGAAAAACATATTTTTAGAAAAACAGTTTTTATTTTGATTGAAACTATTTTTCTGGATTTACTGTGAATTTCTGGGATTTTTATTAAGTTAAAAGACCAATCTTTAATCCCATTTTTCTGGTTCTGGCAGTTCTGATTTTTCAGAACTGACAGTGGCCGGTCGACCGGGTCGGTCGACCGGACGTGCACAGCGTGCACGCCAGTGTGCACTGGAGGATCGGCCGACCGGCCGGTCGACCGCTCCAGAGAGCTTGCTCTCGGGAAACTTCGGTCGACCGCACCGGTCGACCGACAGAGAAGGAATTCTCTTCTCCAGTTGCTCGGTCGACCGGGTCGGTCGACCGGAGGCTGCAACGGTTGGATTTTAGACCGTTGCCGGTCGACCGGACCTGTCGACCGGTAACACTGACAGAGCCCAACGGTCAGATTTTTCTGGCCTCTATAAAAGGGGGTTTTGTCATTGCTTTGAGCTAAGATTTTAGGAGAGCTTTTGTCCAGTTTTTCCCATTCTTTTCAGAAAGTTTTCTCCACATATTTGAGAGCAAATACTTCCAATCAAATAGGAAGAATTTATCAAGAGTGATAAAAGTGATTTCTTGAGTTTTTCACCGTAGTTCTTTTCCTTGATTTCTCACACTACACTTGAGCATCCATTGTCATATCTATCTATAGGAGAGTTGTAGTGAGAGTTTGTAATTGGTGATCAAGTGTTTAGATCACAAGAGATCATTTCTTGTTCTTTGAGAAGGCGGACGGTTGTGTTCGCGGTTTGATTGAGGGTCCTAGTGAGGACTTGATGTTGTTGGGTCCTAGTGAGGACTTGTAGCTTGAGGTGCGGCCACGACGAGCCGGTGGGCTTGTGGTGTGTAAGGAACTTTGGGAGTCCGAGGGCTTGTAGGTGTTGCGGCACCAAGGAGAGATCCGGTTGGATCGTGCATAGTGGAAATCCTTCGTGTGTCGAAGGCGGGGATGTAGAGCAAGTGTGCTCGAACCTCGAAACAAAACCTTTGTGTTTGCGATTGCTCACTCTTGCTCTCTTACTCTTTTTGTCTCTATTATATCTTGCATTACTTACATTGTATTTACTTTACATGCTTGATATACCCTTGTGCTTAATTGTTATATAATTGCTTGGGATTGATTGTCTAACACTTGTATTCAACCAAGAGAGCCAACGCGGCACCTCAACCCATTCAAGGGAAATCTAGAGGAGTTTGTCCAGAGCCTCGCAAGGGGAATTCGGCAACACTCTTGTGTTATACATAAGTGTTCAATTAAAAGAAGCTTAATTTGGTCAACTTAGTTTTAATTCCGCATTATTTGTTCATAAGTGACCATTAGATTAGCCATCACCTATTCACCCCCCTCTAGGTGACTTACAATTGGTATCAGAGCTAGTGCTCTTGATTTGGGTCTAACAACCTAAGAGTTAAAGATCCTCCTTTTAGGCTAATCACAATATTTTTGTACACACACACCTCACCATGGACTTCATGTCACCACCCACCTTTGATATTCTTAACATCCAAATTTGGAAGGTTAAGATGTCATTGTACCTCAAGGCCTTAGGAATTCATGCTTATCTTGCTACTACTAATAATGATTATTGTTCAAATAGCAAGTACATTGAGGCTAATGCAAAAGCCCTTCATGCTCTTAAATGTACCCTAAATGATGAATATCTTTCTAGGGTTTCTAACGTTGATTCGGCTTTTGTAGCTTGGAACATCATCACCTCCCTGGTGAAAAAGATCTATACTATGCGGGGAGCGATTCGGACGTTGGAAGCGACATCTCCAACGTATGCTATATGGTCCAAGGGGATAACCCCCTTGAGGTAAACTCCGAATCCGATGATGAGGACATGTCATATGATGAGCTCACTTCATTTTGCCAAACAATTCTTGAGAAATATGACATGATTAAGAAAGAAAGTAAAAATTTGAAAAAGAAAATTGATTGCATGCATATAGAACAAGATTCTTTTAAATCTAACATTGCATGCTTAGAAAAAGAGAATAATGATTTGAAAAAGAATTTTGATTGCATGCTAAGAGAGAATGATTCTTTTAAAACTAAAATAGCATGTATTGAAAAAGAAAACAATATTTTAAAAAATGAGAATGTTTCCCTTATGTCTAAATTAAATGATTTATGTGAAGGGAATATGTTTTTGAAAAATAAAATTGCTTTGGTGGAAACTCAAAAGGAAGTTGTTTTTCAAGAAAATATTACTTTGAAAAGAAAATTTGTTGAAAAAGAAAAAAAATTTGTTTCACAAAAGAAAAAGAAAAATGATCATATATCTCATCATGCTTTACATGCCACCACTAATGAGATTAAAGATTTGAAAAATAAAATGAATAATTTGAGTTCAACCTTGAACTCTTGTGCATTCAATCATTCTAAATTGGAGTCCTTGTTTTCAAAGAAACAAACTCCTTCCTCTCATGCACATCATCATGCTCATGCTTATGTTGCACAACATGATCACACTCCTACACATAAGCATACTAAGGTGTACGTTTGTACACATTGTGGCCGCAAAGGCCATTTAAGAAAATATTGTTATGATAGAATAGGTCATTTCAATTTTGCCAAGAATAAGAATTTTTTGGGTGCCTTACAACAAGACTAACATCAAAGGACCAAGAAAATATGGGTACCAAAACCCCCACCCTTTGATTTTGATGTAAGTGAGGGCTCTCACAAAGCGTGAGAGGATGGTGCCTTGATGGTAGGTGCAATTGAACTAAAATGACACATACTTGGAGCACCGCTATCAAGGAATTTTGGTGGGTCAACCACCATGCTAGGAGCTTTGAAGTTGGTAACAATTTCTAAACTCCTATTTCTTTTATGTACATGCTTTTAATTTCATGTATCATATAGCATGTTCATGTTTTAAGATTTCTATGTGCTTCATGTGGCATTTACATGCTTAAATGTAGAATGTGTCAAAACTTGCATTTATACATATATGAATAGTGAACTACAATTGACTCATACATATTTGAACTTCATGCTCATTTGTATCCACTATATGCATGTGTATAGGCTAGTTTTGATGATTCGGTCATTTATACTTGTTATGCCTATCTTTGATCTTACTTCATGTATATGTGTGTTTAATTCAAATCTAATAAATATACATGTATACCCTTGAGTCATTTGCCTTCATGCAATATAATTGGACTCTTTTCATATTTGGGATATGTATGCATATTGTTAGAATTGGATAAATCATACATATACCATGAAGATTAGTATTTTAATAAATAATAATAAAAAATGATTTTTCATGTATTTGATTTGTACAACAAAATGTGATTTATGATCTTTTTGAGCTTGAATGACTATTTTCATAAAAATGCTATTTACATGATCTTTTGAACACTCATCTTTATGATACAAAATATTTTGAGCTTTATAGACCATGAGTGATTAAATCTTTATGTATTTAGCAATACTTTATGAAAAATATATGATTTGTTTTAAGATGAAAAATAAGATTTTCATGAGATTCATGCTTCACTTTCTATTTTCATGAAAATACCATTTACATAACCTTTGAACACTCATCTTTTATGATAAAAGATAATTTTTGAGCTTTATGGACTATGAGTGCTTAAACTTGTATGTATTTAGTATTATTCATGAAAAACATTTGACTTTGTATTTTTGAAGGATCTTTAACTAGTTTGTCAAAAATCCATTTAAACTAGTTATCTATTCTTCAAATTAATTCACATGATCCTATTTTTAATCATATGGATAAATTCTTTTGTATCTCAAAATTTATTGATGCTTCTTGATTTGAATATTAGCTTAAATGTTAGCATTTGTCAACACTTGGATTTATACTTATACACATTATGGATCACAAATAAATCTATATATGATTGGGTTTGAATGCTTATTTGTGCCTATTAGGTGTGTTAGTATAGCCTAAGTTTTGATGATTATTACATTTTAAACTTGTATTCCCATTTTGGATTCATGCTATGATCATGTGCTTTCATTTCATGTATATGTTTGTCTTGCCAAAATATTAAGTTATATATGGATACCTCTTGAGTTATTTGCCTTTCATGCAAATCTATATATAGACTCAAATGTGTTTAAGGATATGTATGTATACTTAATGTCTTGTCAAAACATACATATATCTTGAAATATAAATTTTTGTTTTAATAAAATTTTGTAAATTTTCAATAAAATTTTTGTGATGGATTTCATGATTTCAAAATTTTAAGGAATATTGAGTTTTATTGCTACTTTTCATGATACCATGTTCCACATAACACTATCACACTCACTTCTTTTTGATATGGACTTTATGGATAGAGTGCCTTTTAGTGCCTTGTGTTTCATTGATATTTCATGAAAAATTTTTGCTTTATTCCTTGATTGAAGGATTCCGTACTAGTTGTTAAACACTTTCATTTAACTAGTTCGAATTCTTCATGTGCTCGATTATATGATATATACACTTAAGCTTAATTTTCAATTGGTATCATTAGATATTTTCAATTGGTATCAATTTGATTCATGTTGTATACTCATATTTTGTTCTTTCATGTATGTATGCATCTACTTCAATTGATATTATCTTTTCATACATATATGTGATCTTTTGTGCTTGATTTACACACGTATATTATATACTATATGTTGCTTATCAAGATTTTGGTTTTTAAAAAAAAAAAAAAAATATTTGATATGAACTTTTTGCCTATATGCAAGGAGAGCTTAACATCTCTCTTATATATAGATTCATGTTGAGTGTATTATGTATTGAGAAGCTTAACATCTTTTCTTTATGTGGTACACGTGTGTAGGGGGAGCTTCACATCTCCTCTTGTGCATTACATAATATGTGTTATGTGAATTGGGGCTTATCATCCCTTCTTCATGTAATGCATATGTGTAGGGAAGCTAACTTAGCGTCTTCCTCTTCATGAATTTATATCGCATATAAATTTTATTGATTGTTTTGATTACCCCTCTTTGATTTCATTGTTTTTGACAAAAAGGGGGAGAAAACTTGTTTGATGTATTTTTACTTTGAACCCTTTGTTGATGATTGACAAAAAGGGGGAGAAGTATTTGTGATATATGCATGTCTTCCTTACTTAAGGTTGTATAAGATTTGTATTTATGCATATATATTTTGGTTTGCAAATAATAGGAGAAAAAGATTTTGTTTTTGTGTTATCTCCATTCATTTGCATACATGTCATGTGCTTCATTGTCATATTTTTATCATTTATTTGATATGCATGAGTTAAGGGGGAGCTTCTTTGAAGCTTTACTTTAATCCATGCATATATAACTTCATGAGTTTTGTCATCATCAAAAAGGGGGAGATTGTTGGCCCAAAGGCCTATCACTCTAGTTTTGATGATGATCAACTCATGAAGTTATGTTTACTAATGATCTTGTGTTTAATTAGTGACAGATTCCTTATCAAGATCTTAGTAGGTGTGGAGCTTCAACAAAGGATAAAATGTCAAGTTGGAAGCTAGCACCGGTTGATTCACGAGCCTATGCATCAAGAACACATCTAGAGATGAGCTCGGTGGATTGCATTTGGACCAAGTCAAGAAGATGAGAAGCCTTCAAGGGAAGACTTCAAGAAGATGAAGACTTGTGTCTAGGTATAAGATTTTGTTTTTGTTTTAGTTAAAATGTAAAGGATAGAATAGATTGGTGGATTGCTCAAGTCATATCACACACACACTCTTGAGATTTAATTGTCTTTTCATAAAAGAATTTTTAGTTAGAAAAGACTCTTTCTTTTTGGTAAAAAGATTTTTCATTGGACAAAATACATGTCTTGGTTTTTGATGTTATCTATATACATATCTTTCAAAACCAAGTTTAGTGCTTTATGTCAAAAACTAGATATTTCATCTTGATTGTGTGGTGGATCATATCCATACACACTTTGCTTTATAAGTTCAAAATATCTTGTTTTTGTATTTTGTGAAGTTATGGAAAAAACAAATTTTAGAAAAACATATTTTTAGAAAAACAGTTTTTATTTTGATTGAAACTATTTTTCTGGATTTACTGTGAATTTCTGAGATTTTTATTAAGTTAAAAGACCAATCTTTAATCCCATTTTTCTGGTTCTGGTAGTTCTGATTTTTCAGAACTGACAGTGGCCGGTCGACCGGGTCGGTCGACCGGACGTGCACAGCGTGCACGCCAGTGTGCACTGGAGGATCGGTCGACCGGGCCGGTCGACCGCTCCAGAGAGCTTGCTCTCGGGAAACTTCGGTCGACCGCACCGGTCGACCGACAGAGAAGGAATTCTCTTCTCCAGTTGCTCGGTCGACCGGGTCGGTCGACCGGAGGCTGCAACGGTCGGATTTTAGACCGTTGCCGGTCGACCGGACGGTCGACCGGTAGCACTGACAGAGCCCAATGGTCAGATTTTTCTGGCCTCTATAAAAGGGGGTTTTGTCATTGCTTTGAGCTAAGATTTTAGGAGAGCTTTTGTCCAGTTTTTCCCATTCTTTTCAGAAAGTTTTCTCCACATATTTGAGAGCAAATACTTCCAATCAAATAGGAAGAATTTATCAAGAGTGATAAAAGTGATTTCTTGAGTTTTTCACCATAGTTCTTTTCCTTGATTTCTCACACTACACTTGAGCATCCATTGTCATATCTATCCTATAGGAGAGTTGTAGTGAGAGTTTGTAATTGGTGATCAAGTGTTTAGATCACCAAGAGATCATTTCTTGTTCTTTGAGAAGGCGGACGGTTGTGTTCGCGGTTTGATTGAGGGTCCTAGTGAGGACTTGGTGTTGTTGGGTCCTAGTGAGGACTTGTAGCTTGAGGTGCGGCCTCGACGAGCCGGTGGGCTTGTGGTGTGTAAGGGACTTTGGGAGTCCGAGGGCTTGTAGGTGTTGCGGCACCAAGGAGAGATCCGGTTGGATCGTACATAGTGGAAATCCTTCGTGTGTCGAAGGCGGGGATGTAGAGCAAGTGTGCTCGAACCTCGAAACAAACCCTTTGTGTTTGCGATTGCTCACTCTTGCTCTCTTACTCTTTTTGTCTCTATTATATCTTGCATTACTTACATTGTATTTACTTTACATGCTTGATATACCCTTGTGCTTAATTGTTATATAATTGTTTTGGATTGATTGTCTAACACTTGTATTCAACCAAGAGAGCCAACGCGGCACCTCAACCCATTCAAGGGGAATCTAGAGGAGTTTGTCCAGAGCCTCGCAAGGGGAATTCGGCAACACTCTTGTGTTATACATAAGTGTTCAATTAAAAGAAGCTTAATTTGGTCAACTTAGTTTTAATTCCGCATTATTTGTTCATAAGTGACCATTAGATTAGCCATCACCTATTCACCTCCCCTCTAGGTGATCTTACAATTTCTTCAAAATCTCGGAGCCAAACTGCAAAACCAACTCCAGATAAAGTCAGAGGGAGAAACCGGGGAGACCCACCAACAGGGTGTGGCCACCTGGCCACACCCTGGTCGCGGAAACGCGACTTGGGCCGCGTTTCCGCGGCTTTGTTGGGGAGTTAGGGGGAGCGTTTGCTCCTCCGACCTCCCCGGGATCATGGTGGTTAGGGTTTTGCCTATAAAAGGCCTGTACTTGCGCTGGAAAGGGGACGTCAATGCAGATTAGGATTTAGCCTCGTTTTAATTCTTTGTAGTTTAGGTTTTTCTTTTCTTGTTATGTAATTTGTATGTAACTTAGGGTAGAAGAAGATTCATGTAAGTAAGAGAGAGAGGCTGAAGTTGAGAGTGACACCGACGATGTACTCTCCTCCTTTCTTCTATTGTCTCTGCAATTAATAAAGGTAAAAGTTCTTTTTATGTTTGTATTTTCTTTTGTTTCGTCTTCCTCTTCTACTTTACCTTGGTTGTTGTTGTTGAGTGTACAAGTGAATTCCAAAGCAAGTATAACTAAGCTACGTGAAAGCCAGCGATAGTTCATGAAGACGTTCTCCTCTTCCAAGCTCCGCATCACTTCGTTCTTCTTATGCTTGACGATATAATGTGCACGGGGACTGAGCTCGAGTTTATGATCTATGCGTTGAACGCCTCCGAAGTAAAAAGGTAGAACTTGCAAAAAGGTTTCCAAGTAAGTCAACACTCAACCTAGGTAAGTATTTCTTTACTTTTCTCTCTCTCTTTCTTTTACTTCTTAAGTATAGATTAACACCTCCTCAAACTCTTTCTTCTCCACTTCATTGTACATAGTCGCTTTTCATCGTTTTCTGATTTTCTATCTTCTTCATCGCTTTCTTCTTAACTTTAACCATTAACTTTCTTTTTCTTTTTCATAACATAAAACAGAGAAGAACCTTCTTCATCTTTCATTCTCTTCTAACATAACATAATTCTTTCACTTTTTCTTAACTAAAAAACAGAGAAGAACCTTCGCTTTTATTCTTAACGATTTCAATAAAGAACCGTAAAGCTTCCATCGCAAACCCTCCTTGTGGATCACGACCCGCATAGCCACTTGCTATAGCGGAAGAATTGAGCACTTGCACATCTCCTTTCTTAAGTTCTATAATCTCGTATTTTGTGTGCAGGTTTAGCCTCAATCAAGGAGAAAGTGCAACTTCTGACTCGTCTAAATCCTCATCTAAGGGGGAAGACAACCAGAACCATGGAAGGATTCATTCTAAAAGAATGAGTCAATTGGAGCAACGCCTCGAGGTCCTTACTAATCGGAAAGGCCTCCAAGAAGGAGTGGTCCGGCCATATACGACCGAGTGGGACCTTGTTCCATACCCTCCCAAGTTCAAGGCTCCGACCCTACAGGCATTCGACGGCAAAGGGTCACCGAACCAACATATCTACTACTTTAAGTCTTAAACGGGGAACGTGGTAGATAACGATGCCATCTTGGCACGTCTATTCATCGGCACCCTAAAAGGGCTCGCCTTTGAATGGTTCATGAAGCTCCCAGAAGGCTCCATTAAAAATTGGGGTGATTTGGAGAATCTCTTCCTGACACGTTTTTTTGAAGATGACTCAGAAGTTACAATGCCTACTCTTTGGCCACAAAGCAGCAGAAGGGGGAGTCAGTAAAATCATTTGTAGAAAAATTTCGGAATGTAGCACTCTGATGTCCTAACGGTATGACCCAGGTCACCCTGGTAGAAACTTGTCGCCACAATCTATAAATTTCGCTCCTCGCCCAAATAAGAGTCGCTGAAAGCCGCATCTGGAAACAATTGGTCCAACAAGGTGAACAGGCTGAAGAAATTGTTGCCAGGGTTAGGGCAGAAGAAAACAAGTCCAGACCCGAAAGGTCGACAAGGCGTACGCCAGACGCATCCCTTCAAACAAAAGGAAGGATAACTTGGTAACAGAAACCAAATCCCTTGTCAAACCTCAATCGGTCAAGGGAAGTGGCTCTTCAAGTCAGCCACGCGCCAATAAGCAATACTCCTTAAAAGACGAACATGTTGACTCGTTGTTCAGTTACTCAACAAGAGTAACAGATTGAAGCTTCCTGAAGCTAGACGTCCTGAAGAAGTCAGTAAAACTGATAATCCTAACTACTGCTTGTATCATAGGATGCTGGGACACCCCACCAAGAGCTGTTATGTCTTCAAAGACATCCTTCAGGATCTGATTGATGCATAGGTATTAAAACTCTATCCAGAACAGAAGAAAGTGACGGCCAATATGACATCATTCCTCTAGTTTGGAAGACAACCCCTAACACCCTCTGGAGTAGTCCCCATCCCAAAAGGGGAACTAAGAAGGATCAATATAGACCCTCACCATCAACAAGAGAAGGGTCTTGTACCTGTCCCTACACCTCAGGGGGAAGTTATGTGGTTCATCCCGACCTCGTGGATGACCAACAATGGACCACTGTTATCAGCAGAAGGTCCAAAGGCAAACCAAAAGCTTCATCCTGTATTATGGTATGCGCTTCTTTCTGAGAAGCGAAAACCGATGTTCCCTCACTGACTGATTCAGAAGAGGAAACAATAGTTCTCATCGTAGAACTCAATCAACCACTCGCGACAGAAACTCGTTCGGGCTAGTCATATTTAAAAAAGTATGACAAAATGGTGGCAACCCCTCCTAAACCCACTACAGAGTCAGCCAAGGCCCCCACGAAACAACCGGTGGAGAGGCATAAAGAGCTTCGATTTTGTAAAGCTCTCCCAAAAGATAACGCGAAAGGATCCCTAACACCTTACCACTTTGACGTCCTGGCTCAACTGGCCAATATCCCAGCCAGAATCACTCTTTATAAGCTACTGAGGCTTTCAAAGTCAACCAGAGAAGCTTTGAGAGAGGCCCTAGCTAATGCTGAGGTCTTCATGACCCAGATACCGGCTGGACCACAGGAGGAAGATGTAGAAGATTGCCTCCATGCCTCCCAAAATGCTCCCTGCATCACCTTCACGACGGATGATATGCAGGTGAAGGGGAAACATGATCGACCCCTATACTTCACAGGGTATATTGGATCATCTGAAGTAAACCGCATTCAGGTAGATCCAGAGTCCGCGTTGAGCATTATGCCTCGCCGGGTCATGCAACATTTAGGGATTCCTACCCACCGATTGAGCACCACCCAAACTACCATTTATGGGTTCAATACCAATGGTACGCGCCCAACGGGAAGATCAAGCTCAAATGCCAAATTGGGGACTTAAAGTCTGAAGTGACGTGCTACGTGATCGATGCCGACACCTTATACAATTTGCCGCTTGGACGACCATGGATTCATCGTAATTCCATCATTCCCTCCACTCTCTATCAAGTTATGAAATACATCGACGGGAGGAAGGTACGAACGTTGATTGCTGAAAGGCATTCGTTCAAAGGAGTCGAGAACTATTTCACAGACTCTCTCCTGTACCAGGACTCTTTAAAAACAAAAGAGAACCCACAACCAGAGGAGCCAGACTCTGGTAATGAAGCTGATACCGAGTCAGAGAAAGAAGAGTGCATGTGAGAATTAGATCCACTTGTAACGAGCATTAATAAGCTCGATGTTGATAACACCGCCAATGATGTAGGCGGGTGGTATATTAATGAAGAGTTAAATTTGGCTTATTTTTCTGTGTTCGCTTCTGATTCAGTGCCGTCAGACACTAGTACCGAAGCAGATAATGACCCCTGGTCGGCAATGGATGCTTTGACATCATTGTATGTACAAGTGAAGTCATCCTTCGAAACGTACCAAGATGTCGGTGATGCGCAAGAATCAATATTCATGGTTCCAGCAAGATGTAAAGGCCAAAAGCCAATCCTTTTTGGACAAATCAAATCCGAACTGATGTCTCGTGAAGAGTCAGAAAGCGAGAATGAAACCATTCAGTTCACCCATTATGAACCAAATGTACTCAAAATGATGGAAAGCATGGGGTATGATCTGACGAACGGTCCTGGGTTGAACTTCGGCAAAGGAAGAAGAACACTACTCTGATCTTTCATTCCGAAAGGAAAATCCCCTGATTATTACCATCGAACTCGCAGGGGTTTGGGTTATGTGTCAACCCCAATTCCGTCAGCCTCTGAGTCTGAAGAGTCACTATACCATGACTATTCATCTGGCACGTTATCATGGGAGTCAGACGTTAGTGTCGGCAACCTCTTTGGAGAACTTTCAGTATATATGGTTTCAACAAGCTACCTGGAAGACAGAGATGAAGAAATGATTCAGCTTGATACAGATCCTTGATCAAACACCTAAATAATCTCTGGGATACGTGCTTTGAACAGCGCGAGCCACCCACGGAGGATAAAGTTGCCCAGATTAATCTGGGAGATGAGGCTAATCCTAAGTCCATCTTTATAAGCGAAAGCCTATCACCCTCCGAGAAAGAAGATTTAATATCTCCCGTGCAAGAGTATATAGATGTCTTTGCTTGGAATTATGAGGACATGCCTTGGCTTGATCCTCGAGTGGCTATGCATCGCCTTAACATTAATTCAGACGTGAAGCCAGTCAAACAACAGTAGCGACGGTTCCGTCTAGAAATAATGAAAGCAATTCAGTCAGAAGTCAAAAACTCATAGACTCTGGCTTCATTAGGGAAGAGCAACATCCTGATTGGGTAGCCAATATTGTCCCCGTTGCCAAAAAGAACAGAAAGATTCAGATTTGCATTGATTTTCGCGATCTAAATGAGGCCTTCCCAAAAGACGAATTCCCTCTCCCAATCACAGATGTCATGATTGACAACACATGCGGTTTGAGCGAGTATCCTTCATGGATGGATTCACAGGGTATAATCAAATCAAAATATATCCTAATGATGAAAAATATACTTCTTTCAGGATACCACTGGGGTATACTGCTATACTATCATGCCCTTTGGACTGAAGAATGCAGGGGCCACATATCAGAGGGCTATGAATGCAATTTTTCACGAGCACCTGCGTAAAATAGTGGAATGCTATGTTGATGACATTGCAGTGAAAAGCCGCACCAAGGTGATCACATAACCGATCTGAAGACAATCTTCGAAATCATGCGGGTACATTAGTTGAAGATGAACCCCACCAAATCCTTCCTGGGGGTGGCCAGCGGCAAATTCCTAGGGTTTGTGGTAACTTCCACAGGAATTCATTTGGACCTGAAAAAAGTTCGCGCTATCCAGGAGATGCAACTTCCAAGGAACCTCAGAGAACTTAGGGGTTTGCAAGGACGATTGACATACATCCGAAGGTTCATCTCAAATCTCTCTGGAAGATGCCAGCCCTTTACCAAATTTATGAAGAAGGGTGTCTCATTCGTTTGGGACGAGCTTGCCAGCAAACGTTCGAGGAATTACGATACCTCAGCAACCACTAGTTTTTACAGCTCCGGTGCCCGAAAAACCTTTCCTGATATACGTTCGAGCAATGGATCATTGCTTAGGAGCTTTACTAGCCCAGAATAATGATCAAGGACACGAACAAGCATTCTATTATCTGAGTAGGACTATGATCGGGGCCGAATATCGATACAACCCGATCGAAAAGGAATGTTTGGCATTGGTGTTCGCTGTCCAGAAAATGCGACACTACTTGGTAGGCCAGACTATAAACGTCATATCAAGAGTTAACCCTTTGAGGTTGTTCATGACAAAGCCATCGTTATTAAACGGCCGACTGGCAAGATGGGCCATACTGCTATCCCAATATGAAATGCGCTTTTTACGATAAAAGCCGTGAAGGGATAAGCGGTGGCGGATTTTCTAGCTGAGCATGTAGATCCGAGGGCAACCAAACTTTACGAGGATCTCCCAGACGAGGTCGCTGAAGTTTGTTTGACCCAGACATCTTTTGAAAGACAAGTGTGACAATTCTTCTTTGACGGTGCATCAAGGACAAGTCCGCAAGGGCATGTCATAGCCGGAGTAGGGATAATACTCGTCTCCCCACAGAACTATGTGATTCCCCGAACTTTCTCATTAACCGAGCCCTGCTCCAACAACATAGCAGAGTACAATGCCCTCTTGATTGGAATGCAAATCGCCGATGAGATTGGCATTAAAAATCTCAAGGCATACGGTGACTCTAAAC
Source organism: Agave tequilana (assembly GCA_038442645.1). Classification (NCBI taxonomy): domain Eukaryota; kingdom Viridiplantae; phylum Streptophyta; class Magnoliopsida; order Asparagales; family Asparagaceae; genus Agave; species Agave tequilana. The sequence goes on along the minus strand of JAVJIF010015267.1, from coordinate 102,492 downwards.
TCATCGTTAACCAAGTTCAGTACGAAGTCGACATGAAGACTTAGTACCCTATTACAACGCAACTATCTCTATGGCCGAAAAGTTTAGAAACTTTTTTATTGACCACGTACCACGCCAGCGAAATGCGCACGCAGATTGCGCTGGCATCTCTCGTTGCTTCTTTAGCCCTTCGAGCTGGAGTAGTAGAGAAAATACTTATTTACAGCCACGATTTGTATTGCCCAAGAATTGCTTCTGAAGATTACCAGAAGCTGACAAGAGACTGTCAAGTCAAAGAAGCTCTTGAGTCGTCAGCCGGTCCAGATCTTAGAGACTGGCGATTCCCTTACATTGACTATGTCTTGTAAGACATCCTGCCTGATGATCCCAAAGAAGCGGCTTCCATTAGAAGGAAAGCCCCCCAAATTCTACTATAATGCGATCACGCGAACACTGTATCGTCGATCGCATGACGGGATCTTGCTTCGCTGTCTATCACAAAAAGAGGCACAGGAGGTACTAAAAGAAGCGCATGACGGCATGTGCGGAGCTCATCAACCTGGTCCAAACTTGGGGATCGACTCTGAAGATTTGAATATTATTGGCCTAAGATGATCCCTGACGCCATCACTTATGCCAAACGATGTCACGCCTGCCAAGTTCATGGCGATTTCATCCATCAAGCGCCAGGGTATCTTCGCTCTACAACCTCTACCTGGCCATTTGAGATGTGAGGGATGGACGTAGTTGGCCCTATAAGCCCACCATCATCCAAAGGACACCAGTTCATCTTAGCCATAACCGACTACTTCTCTAAATGTGCCGAAGCTATCCCTTTGAGGGAGGTAAAGACATCTGATGTGATCAAATTCATTAAACATCACGTCATCTACCGTTTTGGTGTACCCCGGCGAATTGTCCATGACAATGGACCCCAGTTCGTTAGTTAGGCTTTTCAAAGGTTCTGCAATAAGTTCAGGATCCAGAATGTGTCCTCAACAGCATACTACCCAGCTGCTAACGGCCTTGAAAAAGCTTTCAACAAGACTATTGGCAAGCTTCTCAAGAAATTCGTCCCGAAAAGCCAACATGATTGGGACGACAAATTAGGTGAATGCTTATGGGCCTATCGCATGACAATTCGAACGCCAACAAAAGCTACACAATTCTCTTTGGTATATGGGTGTGAAGCTGTGCTCCCACTAAAAATTCAAATTTCATCTCTACGTGTCTCCTTAACAACAGAGATGACGAATGAGGAGAAGCATCGACTGCGACTCCAAGAACTGGAGGCTTTAGACGATAAACATCTGCAAGCCCAGCAGCAAATCGAGCTCTACCAAGCCCGGAATACCAGAGCCTTCAACAAGAAAGTTAAGGAGTGAACTTTCAAGAAAGGTGACCATGGAAGGACCATTTGTAGTGGAGTTAGTCTACTCAAATGGAGCATATCGTCTCATAACCTCAAACGGTGATACACTCATGATGCCTATCAACGGCAGATTCTTGAAGAAATACTACCCTTGATAGCACTCTTCCTCCGATCAAGTTAATATTACACCTTTGATTAAAACTCTAGATCCAAGAAGAGCTTCTTTCTTTTACTAGATCACATCACAGTAGATCAGTGTTGATTGAACTTTTTACCTGCACACAAAATAAACAATTTTAGATTTAAGAACAAGTTGTGCAAGTGCTCAATTCGAATCCGCGGTAGCAGTGGCTATGCGGGTCGTGATCCTCAGGGAGGGACTAGCGATGGAAGCGTTTGTAAGTTATCTCTAAAATTTTTTTTATTATTTTAATGTTAAGTTAGGAAGAAAGAAGATAGAGAAGAAGAAATGATATTTACAATGGAAGAAAAGAAATTGAGAATGTGGTAGTGTGAGATCTAAACTAAAGAAATAAAAGAAAGCAAACTACACATACATACCTCTTCAGTCTGCTTACCTTTGAACCGTTGCGACGATTTACCTTTTCTTGGAAGGCGTACAAGTATGGCGTATAGGATCGTCCGCTTTCTTGATCTACACTATGAAAATAAAAGACAAACTATGAAGACTTGTTCATCGCCATAGGCCATCAAGGGCTCTTCTTCGGCTAGGCAGTCTCGAAGCAATTGGTTCTCATGGTGAGCAAGACATTAGAGAAACAACAATAGAAGAAAACAAAAACTGAGATACACAAGAATCAACAAGAATAAAAGAACATAACATAATAAAAAAGAACGAACCTCGATTCGATTTATTTAACAATGGCGGAAAGCAAAACTTACACCGATTGTCACCCTCAGTACAAGTAGATCTCCTTCCTCTATGAGAACATCATCTCCTCTCAGTTTAGAAAAGGAAAAATAGAAATTACAAAAGAGAAAAGAAAATCTAAACTAGAAGAAGAAAGCCTAAAACCCTAGATTTGGCCCTCTGGCTCTGCCTCTGGACGCTTTTCTTGGTTGCACTGCAGGGGTATTTATAGGCGCAGAAGGAGGTAGAGTCCGGATAGAAGTCGACCACGAAAGCTGTTCCCTGGAGTCATCCAATTTGCCGCGGAAACGCGGCTTAGGCCGCGTTTCCGCGGCCATACAGTGTCGGTTGGCCACGCGCTTTGGCGCGTGGCCTCTCCTGGTCCGTCCATCTGGGCGTTTCCTTCTGGAAGCTGCATCCTGACTTTTAATCTTTGGATTTGGATATAACTTGGGAATCAAGTTACCTGGATCCCAAATTTTATCCACGAATTTGTGATCTTAAATTCTCCTTCTTTGGCTTTTATCCTCATCTGCAAGTGTTTAGGGTTGAATAGAAGTCTATCCTTCCCTCTTCTTTTAATATTTGCAACTTTGGCCCTTGTGTATTTGAAATTTTGACAATTAATATTTACACTTTTGCACTTGGGCTTGAATATGGGCTTTTGGGCTTCTTTTAGGCTTTATTTATTATTAAAATAAGAACTCAAGGCCTGCACACAATAAATCATAAAATATTAGTAAATGTGCAGAATTATATGAATAAATATGAAAATGTGATGGTAAATGTAATGATAAAAATGCACTTTTCACTACCAATCACACCCCCACACTTATCTTTTTGCTCGTCCTCGAGTAAAAATCAAAGAAAAAGAAAAAGAAAAGAATAATTAATCTAACCTAACTCACTTTCGTAGGAATCACGGTTGCACTTAGCATGTGCAACAAGCCGTTAAACCCCTAGGTTACTCTAGAGGACGAGTGTTGTCTCGTGAGGATTTTCAGCGGATTACACCCACAAAATTCATAAAAAGGAAAATATTTGAAATACTTTTGAAAAGACTAAGTAGTCTATAAGTTTTAGGATTATCATTTTTATTCATTCTTAAACTTAGTCTTAATAAAGTGAATTTTATTTATTTTAGGTAAGGATCAAAATTGAATGTTTGTATAGTCTTTTTCGTTACCCTAAGTCATATGCATCCTTGTAACTTTGCTAGGAATTCCTTAACTTGGACTCTCATGCCTCTTTATTATTTTTATAACTTCATCTAATTTTCTTTCGTGTAAGTATCAAGGCTTCTTGAGGCCCTCATACCTAACTAATTGACTATTAGATGTGTTAATTTTTTTTTAGCATGTATAACTCATCTAATTTTCTTTTGTGTAAGTATCAAGGCTTCTTGAAGCCCTCATACCTAACTAATTGACTATTAGATGTGTTAGTACATATATAAGTAACTTTTCCTTAATTTTTTTTAGGCTTTCTAATCCACCCATGTAACGAACTTAAAGTCGATGACTCCCAAACCGGTTGGCTTTAGGGCACCAGGTGAGAAAACACCCCACGGACTCAAATTCGAGTGAACTAGGCCCCAAAACTAAGGACTTTATTTTATTTACACACCTTTAGGCATGAATACTTATGCTTCTTGAGGCACATGTATCAGCTTAATTAGTGATTTCTTTTTTTTTTTTTTATATATATGAGGCACAAAGGTCTTCGTCTTAGAATCCTAGATATGCATTAGGTATGCAAATTTCATTAAGGTAAAAATCAAGACTAATTAATTATTCAATTTCTCCTCCTATACCTAAAAATTCAACAATTTATTTATTTTGACCAAGTTTTTAGAAATCCTAATCATGATTTTCCTAATTCTTAAGATTAACTTAGATTTCTTTCAAAAGATAAGTCAAAATATTGTCCTTTTTATAAAATTTTTTTTCATTTTTTTTAGCAAATTTTGGTTAGTTTCTAACTATGTTAGTATGTTAGTAAATCCTACCCCCACACTTATCTCATGCATTGTCCTCAATGTATGAATGAATGCATATATGCATGAAAAAGAACAAGGGAAGGCAGAAGTTACCTTAAGGTGGTGGTTCCGGTGGTGGTCTAATTGGGCCAAGCGTTGCTACCCAATCAAGATAACATAAAATTTGGTGAAACCCACCAGAAATTTTTCTTATATAACCCACTAAATTGTATGTATAATTATTTTTTAAAATTTCCACCCCATCAAATTTCCAAATTTCATAATAAATTTCAGAGTCAATTGTGTCAACCTCCTTGTCCCAAAATGGAGTATGAAAAGATGGAATTATTGACTTGGACGTGGGAAGTACGGGAACGAATACCGACTCAGAAAAGAACTTAAATCAAGTAATGGTTCAGGAGTCGGGCTAGGTTCAGGAAGTGGGTCCAAATCAATAAGCTGAAACTCAAGTCCACAATAATCATCCCACAATGGAATGTGACTCAATATTGGTGATTCAAGTTCAGGAATGATAGGTATGGGAACCAAAACTGACTCTAAAATATTACCTAAGTCGGGTAACAAAATAAGAGTCAATAATGATTCGGGAATTTGAACTTGATCACAGATTTGAGAATCTAGGTCACATATCTCATTCAGCTCAATATCATAAAAATTAGAACTTGCCAATTTATCCATGGGACTTTCAAAATTGCAAAATTGGTCAAGTTCAATATGATCATCAAAAATGGGTGATTCAATTTCATGATGAATTGGCACAGGATCCAATGTTGACTCGGGAAAAGTAAAATCAGGTGGAGATACCGGAGTCATTAATGAATCAGGAAGTAAAATTGTATCATCAAGTTGGGGATCATGATCATATTCATGCTCAAGTTCTATTTCAGGAAAGGAATAACTTGCCAAACTATCAACAATTGGAGTTTCAGCAAGTTCACATGGTGGTACTGAATTAGAATCTTGTTGTCCAAAGCAACGTGGCTCGTCGGCTCTAACAGAATGGTTAACCATATCAGAAATGGCCGAACGGTGAGAACGTAAAGATTGAACCATCATATCTATATCATGATCACGGGCTAATCTAGCCTGAGTCATGGCTGCAAGCATCCTTTCATAGTTGATAGGTGCATCATGTTGTGATTGGACTTGAAAGGATGAAGTGTAATCGTGATGAAGTTGTGAGTCGGTGGACTCACGCATAATCATGTCTGCGATTGATGGTAATTGTTGCTTGGACTCATGCATACTCATCATTTCCTGGATAGATGGTAGTCTATTCTGACTGGGTGGATCTGAGTATGAATCTTGGGAATATTGTGGACAAGGTGGAGACGGAGGACAAGTCGGTTGAAAATTGAATTCGGGGGACTCGAAACCCCATGAACTCTGTGAAGAGTTGAAAGTATGAAAATTATGGTCATAAGATGGGGGGTATGGCTTATATTCATTCGGATAAGACCATTCCGGCACACTAGGTTGGTCAAAGTTGTCATATGCCGGGTTGGTAATATCCGAAAAATAGTTAGGTGTGTAATATGGATTAAAATTGGAAAAATTATTATTATATGCCATATCACACCAACACAAACAAATAAATAAAAAAAACAAACAAACAAACAAAAAAGAAAAAAATTCTAACCTAAGTTAGGGTAGACCTATGACCTAGACGACTCCTAACTGGTTAGACTGTCCACAGGAGATAGGGTGCAGACTTTGACCACAAGTTAATTAGCCAGGTCAGGGCAAGAGTGGTGGGAGGTTTTTCGTCAAAGACGTTCCTTAATTAAATAACCACCAATCTTCGGGCTTTCGGCCCTCAATCCCCTTCCTAGACACTGATTTGGCAGGAGTCAACTTCCAGCACTGTTCCCCCTTAGGATAATCTCCTAACTGAGTCTGAGATGTCCCTAGGGCCAACGTCTACTAAATTTTAATTATGCTTGGGTTAGTGAGTGCTTGGGATATGATTTTTGGGCTAAGGAAGGGTGATGAAATCCCCACCTTATCATGTTAATGGGTTATGCCCTTAAAATAAATTTGTGCAAGTGTACAAAATATGTAAATAAGATTCACTCAAAGCATCAACCAAGAGATGAGTCCTATTCTACATGCAATGCGAACGTACCTTGCTCCAGCACTCTTCAACAGTAAAAATAAAGGAATTGAAAAGACACGTACCTAATATGTAAACGTCTAATCAATTTTTATCTTTAACAACAAGTATTTTACTGTTGATTAATTAGCAGTAAGCAGGGTTATCACAGAACAAAGTTTACAGAGCAGTAGACAGATATTGCAATTTGCAGCAACCTGCAAAAAGATGGATCAGTAGGGAACTACTCAGGCCGCGGTTTCGCGGCAATTGCCGCGTTTCCGCGACTCTGAAGTAGGCTCTTGTGCTCTGCCTTCGAGGGCAGAGGCACAGAGTTGCTATATGTCCACTTCTGCTGTCAGTTTCCCTGTTCTCCAAACCTGCAAACAGAAAGAATAAAAGAATTAGTTAATTTTTTTTATTTTTAGAGAAAAACTTACCGTCCCTCCCCGGCAACGGCGCCAAAATTTTGATTGAACTTTTTACCTGCACACAAAATAAACAATTTTAGATTTAAGAACAAGTTGTGCAAGTGCTTAATTCGAATCCGCGGTAGCAGTGGCTATGCGGGTCGTGATCCTCAGGGAGGGACTAGCGATGGAAGCGTTTGTAAGTTATCTCTAAAAAAAAATTTTATTATTTTAATGTTAAGTTAGGAAGAAAGAAGATAGAGAAGAAGAAATGATATTTACAATGGAAGAAAAGTAATTGAGAATGTGGTAGTGTGAGATCTAAACTAAAGAAATAAAAGAAAGCAAACTACACATACATACCACTTCAGTCTGCTTACCTTTGAACCGTTGCGACAATTTACCTTTTCTTGGAAGGCGTACAAGTATGGCGTATAGGATCATCCACCTTCTTGATCTACACTATGAAAATAAAAGACAAACTATGAAGACTTGTTCATCGCCATAGGCCATCAAGGGCTCTTCTTCGGCTAGGCAGTCTCGAAGCAATTGGTTCTCATGGTGAGCAAGACATTAGAGAAACAACACAGAAGAAAACAAAAACTGAGATACACAAGAATCAACAAGAATAAAAGAACATAACATAATAAAAAAGAACGAACCTCGATTCGATTTATTTAACAATGGCGGGAAAGCAAAACTTACACTGATTGTCACCCTCAGTACAAGTAGATCTCCTTCCTCCATGAGAACATCATCTCCTCTCAGTTTAGAAAAAGAAAAAATTGAAATTACAAAGAGAAAAGAAAATCTAAACTAGAAGAAGAAAGTCTAAAACCCTAGATTTGGCCCTCTGGCTTTGCCTCTGGACGCTTTTCTCGGTTGCACTGCAGGGGTATTTATAGGCGCAGAAGGAGGTAGAGTCCGGATAGAAGTCGACCACGAAAGCTGTTCCCTGGAGTCATCCAATTTGCCGCGGAAACGCGGCTTGGGCCGCGTTTCCGCGGCCATACAGTGTCGGTGGCCACGCGCTTTCGCGCGTGGCCTCTCCTGGTCCGTCCATCTGGGCGTTTCCTTCTGGAAGCTGCATCCTGGCTCTTAATCTTTGGATTTGGATATAACTTGGGAATCAAGTTACCTAGATCCCAAATCTTTTATCCACGAATTTGTGATCTTAAATTCTCCTTCTTTGGCTTTTATCCTCATCTGCAAGTGTTTAGGGTTGAATAGAAGTCTATCCTTCCCTCTTCTTTTAATATTTGCAACTTTGGCCCTTGTGTATTTGCAATTTTGACAATTAATATTTGCACTTTTGCACTTGGGCTTGAATATGGGCTTTTGGGCTTCTTTTAGGCTTTATTTATTATTAAAATAAGAACTCAAGGCCTGCACACAATAAATCATAAAATATTAGTAAATGTGCAGAATTATATGAATAAATATGAAAATGTGATGGTAAATGTCATGATAAAAATGCACTTTTCACTACCAATCAAGTGTCAAACTGATCGAGCACTGGCTGCATCATGATACATGATGTAAATATTGAAAAAGAAACAAAATGCGAAACTTGGGTTTTAGTATTAGCTACTCTCTTGATTAACATCCGGAGCTTCCGACCCTAAGGATAGAGGAAAATGTTGGCTTTTAAGCCCAACATAAGTCTTCGACAACTTATCATGCTGAGAGAAATAGCATGGCTAGCCCAACTCAAACGGTAGTTGGTAATGGCACACCAAATCCGTTGATAGCTGAGGGTTTACTAAAAATCTTAGTGCACTTGATTCCACTCTCTCCTCCAAAATCTCTTACCAATTCTCATACACAGAATGATAATCCACAAAATACAATTATTGCTATGTTAACACTATACCTCTGGCAATGAAAAAGATCTCTACTCCCTTGCAAGTACAAACCTTACTTGTCTCAACTCTATATGGAGTAAACAACCTTCAAATTTGTCAAGTTGACACTACACCTCTGACACTTCAAACTTCACTTGTCAATTCTCATCAATAGAATGACAAGTCTTCAAAATTGCTCATATCGCAAATCAACCACTGTCATGTTAACACTACACCTCTGATACTTCAAACTTCACTTGTCAATTTTCATCAATAGAATGACAAGTCTTCAAAATTGCTCATATCGCAAATCAACCACTGTCATGTTAACATTACACCTCTGACAAATTACTGTTAAATTTAACACTATACCTCTAAGAGTGATTGAGTTGCTGCCAAGTCCAATATTAAACCTCTGATAGTTACTTTTCCTCAGGCTTCCATATCGAAATTGAGATGAGCGATGCTAAGTTTAATGTCACACCTCTAGCGTTCAGTTCATTGCTAAGTTCAACAATACACCTATGGCCATGATTTTCCCTCGGACTTCCTTGTCAAAGTCGCGATGACCAATGCCAAGTTCAAAATTATACCTCTAGCATTACCCTCACTGCCAAGTTAAACATTACACCTATGACAGTGACACTTTCAGTCTTCCCAAATGAAGCTGAAACACTCTTGAGTTAGGTTAATATCACACCTCTGACTCACACCCTTGTCCAGTTAACATTACACTTCTGACAAGATTTAATTCAACCCGTTACGTTAATATCACACCTCTAACAGTAAAAGTTCTCCTAGATTCCCCGTGAGTCTAGTCTCACTTGTTATTCTTGTCAACAGAACAACAAGTCCACTTAAAAAAAAACATTGTTAGGATTAACAGTGTTTTCATTAAATCCCCAACTGAGTCTTAGTCAAGTTAATATCAAACCTCTGATGAAAACTCATTTGTAATCCTCCGTGTGGGTACAAATTTCACTTGTCATTCTCATTTATAAATTGGCAGGTCCACAAGAACCATCCTACTCCTGTCAAGTTAATATCACACCTCTGACGGCATTCCTGAAACAGGATTTTTCTTCAAACTTTGACTCGTTAAGATTATCACATATTTTTAGCAAGTTAAAGGTCCATACTTTTATTTGTCTGTTTTTCGATATGAAAAAGGAATTCAAGACAATAGAAGAAGACAAGAAAAAGTGTCACTTTTATTTATATTCAAACATACGAAAGTGATACAAAGCGCTCTCTTATATAATAAGATTGAGTGTTACAATAAAGGAGTACAAAGAAGTCCCTCTCTCTAAGTAAAAGGTTGCACTCACTCCTTGAAGCATTCCCACTACTCCAAATAAAAGATGTTTGGAAGAGCGCCGAAAAAGGGCTGAGCACTGTTAAGACAATCGGATGCTGATTACATCATGATGCACGACATAAACATTGAAAAAGCTCATCGTTAACCAAGAACAGTGGTGTTTCTTGAGGTCAAAATTCAGAAGAACATTCTGATTCCACCCGACCAACTGGTGTGGGCCATAGTCCTTCGTTGATGAACATCTCCACCACCAGAAAGTCATCCAATGAGCATGGGTTTTTTGTCGATGTCACTTCTGGGGGTAAGATTGGTGAAGGAAGGATTCAAGACCTTACAGGTGACATCCTCTTTCCCATGACCTGCAAGAAGACCATACCCACCACCATACCCATTGTGACCATGACAAACCCGGGGCAGTGCCGGTGCATCATGTCCAATAAGGACGTGACGGATGTCATCAGTCGCGTAAATACTTCTCGCCTATGAACAAGAGCCTTAATTTCTCTAGTGCTCGACCATCGAACAACTTCGCTAGTCAAAGTATTCTCCCAAGGGCCCAGCGAAGATGTAAAAGGCTGACTAAGACTGCCTGTAAGAAACAAAAATCAGAAAGTTAAAATTCTGTTAAGACAGAAACAGAAAAATTTAGGGGCAGACGCAGTTGAACATGTGGACTTCAGACACGCACAGATCTGAATGCGGCCTGGTTTTAGACCTGCATCCAAAATACGAGATGTAAAGTGGACTTCAGACGCGCACAGATCTGAACGCGGTCTGGTTTTAGACCCGCGTCCAAAATAGAGATGCAAAGTAGACCAGACACAGAAGTTGCCACACCCGTGTTTGAGAAATAAGGGTTGCCACATCCAAGTCCCAAGGCCTCGAAAGAATTAAATTCTTTAAGTCAAGAACCTCAAACGTGAACTTTATATATAAAGCTCGCGTCTCAAGATCTAAATACAGAGTTCATCACACTCACGTTCAAAGGATTTTAAGTTAAAATCCAAGGTCAATCGACCCGTGCTTCATCAAGAAGTCTAAAAGACGCGACTTCCAAGTATTGGGCGCACCAGTCAGACTTCAAGAGAAGGTCAAGAGAGTGAACCTCTTCAAGGGATAGAAAAATAGAAACTCAATGGGACTGAGTATTTCATGGCGACAAGTGGTCCCTACCCTTAGAAGAAACCTTTAGAGGTTGAACTTTATGCATCAAGGCGCAGCCGTAAAAGGTACTTAAAGCGATGCCTTTTGATCTTGAAATCACTTGACAGTGATAATCTCTAAAAAAGATCAAAGGAAAGCATGGAAGCTTTGAGTTCTCGTTGTCTATTGGGACACATCCCCTTGAAGAGAAGAAAAATAAGTCTAGACAAGAACCCTCAAAGCGCATGCTCTTAAGGAAAACAGTCTAAGCAATGGACTGTTAAGGGGCGAGGCCTATTTATAGGCAAGCCATAAGGCCTGTAATTAATGGCGTAAAATCAGAGCCATCAGCCTTAATCCTCGCACGAACGTCAAAACCCAATAATGAGCTGACGCGTGGATTGCCGCTTCGATCAAACATCGGAGGACACAATTCCCCAATCGTCAACGCCGACTTGGCATTTAAAGGTCCAACCAGATCTTTAAGATGGGCTATATGTGACGCTTAGGAGGTTGCGTCAAGCGCAGACTCAAAGATCACGTCCTGAAATCCGCATCCTTTCATGAACCCAAAAGCCGTGTTCCTTTCATTCCTTTTGAAAGGGAGGCGACCGCGTCTCTTGGAGTGGTTCAAAGCCGCGTCTCCTCAGCGAATTGGGTCCATTCAGAGGTTGTGTCTTGAGTTCGCATCAACTTGCAGGCTGCGTTTTGAAATTTACGTCCTCAAACAACCAGAGAAGATGCGCGTCATTCTCGATGAGCCCAGAGCTGCGCCTCCACGGTAAGATGAACGTCACAGCTCCATCATAAACTCAATATGGCCTGAGCCTGCGCCATATCAAGAGATCAGAGCTGGGTCTCTATTGAGCCGGTGCCGCATCCCCATCACCTAGCTGAGATCCATGCGTCAGTCTTGAGGAGCCTAAGACCGCGTCTCCACTGCATCCTAAGTTCTGCATCCTGACAGAATCAAGGGCCGCGTCCATGGATCCGCGTCCTTCCATAACCAGAGCCGTGTCTTTATCAAAAAGAAAATTTCGCGCGCCTTCCCTGGTGAGTTTGAATGGCGTCTCTATTAGCGAGTCAGAGTTGCGTTTCCCAGAACCTCGTCTCTACTATAAATGAGAGCCGCGTCTCGCTCAAGAACTCAGTTCAGCCTGAGTTTATTATTCATGGTCGACTAAAGACTACAAGGATTACGGTTATGAAAATTGAGTTCATCTACAGCTAGCAAAGAACTTGAAAGGATAAAGATGAAACAAAATTTTGAAAACTTTTATTATTTGATTCAAAAATGATAAAAGTAGTACAGACACTATTGACAAATGGAGTGTTACAAAAAAAAGGAGGGCGAACAATACAAAAAGGAGAAGAAGGCTAATAATCCTGCTTCGCCGAATAACGGATTTGTTCCCGGAGGCGATGCATCTCGTGCTGACGTGCCCTTTCAGCCTCCACCAGAGCTTGGACCCGCAGCTCCTCCTTAGACAAAAATCTCTTCGTAGCCAATTGCGCCTGAAGAGACTCCAATCTGGAGGAATGAGCAGAGAGGTTTTCTTCAACCTGTGTCCTGGCAGTTTTTAACTCCTCCAGCCTTTTTCTAGTAGCAACAAGCTTCTGCTCATTGGTCCCAATCAAGGCTTGCGCCCCGACAATGGTAATTCAAGCGGTGGTGATAACTTGCTCTGTACTTTGTATGATGATTTCAAATTCCTTAGAATCGCCAATCATTCTTTGGTGGTCAGCTTGAAAATGCTGGAGATGGCGGGCCTCTTCAGCTATTTGCTCCTCCATCTCCTTTCGCTCATGTTCTTGAGAGGCAAGAAGCTTACTCAGTGTCGTCCGAGCCTCATCTACTAAGCTAGTATTCTCCAGAGCCTTGAGCTCCTTCAGGTGGTTCCCCAGCTGCTCAACCAGCATCAGGCATGCCCTTGCCTGTGAAGGACTCCCAGTGTGGCCAATATTCTCGATCTGATTTTCGAGAAGTATTCGGGCAAAATCGAAAGAACTGCCCCCAGAAAGGATCAGGTCAACACAGGACCTCATGGAAGCAAAAATTGTTGTACCATTTGACGTGCTAGCTCTTCTATGATATCGTTAGCTGGAGATAACCCTGCTGATGTACTCCCGGACCCCTTTCCATGACAGGATGAGAGACGGGAACCAGTTCAACTTGCGCAAGAGTGAGGCCGACGATAGGTTCATCAGATACTGAGGTAGTCATCGATACCTCCGGGACAGTTATTGTCGTAGCAGCTTCCACTGCAACAGAAGCAACAGCAAACCCTACGGCGTTGGGTTCCCCGACCGAAGTTTGAACTGTACTATCTTCTGTACCAATGCTTGCACTGGATCCTCTACTTGAGCTCCCCTAATGCTCTCTGCAAACCACACCATTAAAATGTTAGTGATAACAATAAAAAGGAGAGTATCCAATACGTCAGTATTCTCTTACCAAGTTGAGGATCTGAAGATGGCAAATTCCTGGATAGGTCGTATGAGGTTGAGGCCTCCTTGACCTCGACGGTTGCACTCTCTTGAGGCATTCCGGTAATAGGAGCCTCAAGGCCCTCCTGCTGGGCCAGCTCTTGGATCATCTCCTCAATATGAGAAGAAGTTATGGCTTCACTGTTGACAGCCAGCCCTGTAGAAGAAAATCAAAGGAAATGTCAGAACTCTTCCCAAACTTGATGAGGGGCCGGTTCAAGAAGACAAGGAAAATACCTTCAGTAGCAGCAATCATTACTATCAGCGAAACCATCATAGGGTCACATCCCTGTATTTCTTCCTCTGAGATATGCGAGAATTTGCTCGTATCAGGAAGAACGGGTTCATCGCCAAAATTGACTTCTTCGCCAGAATAATATCCATGTTCTTCAGACGATGAAGACGACAGTTCAACACAGAAAGTCTCAGCAATCGAGACCTTACCACTGAGTACCCCAGTAGTAGGTCTGGGGTCGACAACTAGCGAGGTGGGCATCAATACACTAGAAGACCCAGACTGCTGCACCTCAACCCTTCTTTTATGAACTGAAGAAGGCCTAGGTTGAGTTGAGACCTTCGGAATCTCAACCTCATCCCTCCTTACCAGGTCAACTTCGGGTTGCTCGACCTCTTCAGCCATGGCGAGTTCACCTGCGAGTTCCCCCTCTTCCAAGTTCACGGGGCCCCTTCTGCGAAAACCGCGAGGACGAAGAAGGGGGACCTCCTCTTCATCTTCCTCCCTCTGCTCCTCAACACTAGAAGGAACTACTTCGGGCATTGAAGCTTCAGCCTCCGATTCCCTCCTAGCCTTCTTCGGGATAGGCTCACCCTTAGAAGCAGAACTGTGGGAACGTTTGGACACAGCCTGCCAACTCCTTTTAGCAGGCTGCCCCTTGGGTGCTGCTGCCCTTGGTCCTATCCCTGTTTCCCCTCATGTTTCCTTCTCGGCTGCCTGATATTCATTCATACCTCATATACGCTTGTTGGACTCCAACTTGTCCTTATAAGACGCTTGGATGCTCTTAATGCACGAGGTATTTATTTCGAAACCAGGCATTCTACTATCCAGGGAGTACCAAGTACAGAAGCTGAGGCTGGTATAACAATTAGGCGTCTTGTGAGGAAGACTGAAAATAGCCTTTGTCCCTCCAACCACGCTGTAGTACCATGCCAGAGCACCCTTAAATAAATTTCCACTGAAGGAAAGATTAGCATTGGGGTTGCCAATATACAATTGATCATAGCCAAACTATCGAGCAAAACGACTGGGTATGTAGGCTCGATCGTACATGAATTTCCTTGATGGAAGAGCAGATATTCAGGCCGAATATTAATCAGCCACCAGAAGACTCCCGATGGCAGCCTTGTGAAATCATCTGGTCCCGCAAGATCGGCAAATTTATCTCCATAAGCCGCACCGGCGATCTCGGGGAAGCAACGGTCAAGATGATAGTTCGAAGCGTTCAGAATACATTTTCGAACGTAGAACATGTAATAGCAAGACCAGCTCGAATTCTCCAGTTTCTGCACGAAGGGAACAAACCCTGCAGAAAGAGGCACTGCCGTCATCAGTGAAGGGCAGTGCATGACGTACCAAGCCATCAGGTACGTATATGGGAGCTCGATTCTAGGGTTAGGGGTCTTCACTCTCGGCCTTCCCTCCGAATCAACCTCTGGACTGCCCTCAGAGTCGACAATAGCCTCCACTTGGCACAGGCTTTTAACTAGAGCCCGTAACCCACTTTGAATTCCAGCCACCATTGTTGGAAGGAGGGCGATAGACTTTCTGTAGGCAAGCAAAACTGCCGGGTACACCACATCGGCGACAATTACTACATGTGGCAGTGTTAGCACCACACAACGCTTCAGCCATAGCATAAGGAGCCCGCCAATAGCGCCCGGTCAGAAATGGGAACTCGGGCCTGATGATGAAAACTTTCAAAGACCGTATCAGGTTTGAAAGTATCCTCATTTGACTCCGTGGTGTAAGAGCTCGCAGAGGCGCTGATCCTCTCAGCAATTTCTTCGTCAGTACAAGGAGCCAGATTGCTCACTGGGCTATCCTTCTCATTTATATCATTGAATAGGTAGCTCGCCCAAGATATCTGCTTGACACCCCTGTGCCTCCAGGAGGTTATTTGGCCGCAGATGTGAAAGTGACACAACACTTCCCAGTATGTCTCGTACACCTGAGGGTCCTCCTTCTTCAAGAGATGAAGTTCTTCAGAAGTCGGGACGTATTCTTCATAAGAGGCGTCTTGTAACAGCCTATTTTATTAATTGTTATTTATTAATTATTATTTCCCATAATTTTAAGCATCGATTATTAATGGAATTTTATAATTCATTATTCTTAAATTAATACCAATGATAATGAAGTTGACCAAAGAATTTACATTTTATTATATGAGTTTTTAGTTTATTTTATTTGGATTTATAGCATAAATTAGAATATATATAAAAATATATATATATGTATATTATGCCAAAATAATTATTATATAAGAGTATTTGAGGGTATATCTTAAATATGGCAATTTTGGTATACATTAATGTATTCCCAATTATACATACCTAATTAATTATTAGGTATTTGTATTTTAAAATTCTTTATTAAAACTTAAGTGAGTGGAGGAGTTAGGTAAGCATGAGGGGGGTGAGGTGTAAGGCTAGGATCAATTTGATCCTAGCCTTGGCCAAGTGGCAAGAATGAGGAAGGGTTTAGCTTTGTAATAAGTTGGATTTTGGGGTATTTTTGCAAAAGAAACACCCCCTTACGTTCAGATCAGAGAAGAAATTCTCTTCCCTGAAAACTTAACCTCTTCTTCTCTGTAAACTGAATATCTTCATCTCAAAATACCCTAATCTCTCCTCTCTCAAATCTCTCACTACCCAACTCTCTCTCTCTCTTTTTCACCCTCCCAGCCGAAGCCAGGAGGGCGGCCGGCCGCGCGCCACCACCAGCCGCGCACGGCCGCGCGGGGAGGCGGCGCAGCCGCGCGGGAGGGCGGCGCAGCCGCGCGGGAGCCGGCGCCAGGCCGCGCACGGCCTGGTGGGGGGGAGGGGGTACCCGATTTGGCCAACAATCGTGTAGAAATTCAGATTTTGGAATCGTTTTTCATAAGGTACAAATCAACCCTAATTCTGAAATTTTGGTTCCAATTTCTCTTTTATTTCAGAGGTTGATAGTTGGGCATAGATCCAATAGAAATCAACTAGTTATTTCTATGATGATTGTTGCATAAACTAAGAATTTTGCCTTGTCTTGTTACTAGGGCTTGAGTGGGAGAATTGATCAAAATCGTTAGTGGGAATCCACATATCTTGGTGAGTAAATTTACATACTCACTCTATATGCTAAATTCACGAATTTAATTCATGCAAGTATTATATGTGACTAAGAGGGATTTTAGGGAGAGTACAATAGATGAGTGTAGAGTATCATGTAAATTAATTTACATGGAATTGATGCCAAAAATTAAATTTTTATTAGGAAGTAGTTGTATAAATTATTGTGTTATGTGTTCATAATAATTTGATTTAAGTTAAGTAGTATAAGTAAAGCGAGTGGTGATGGGTGTGTATTAGAATGTAAGGGTACCTTAGTAGTTGTGTTGCAAGGTATGTATGTGAAATGCTTTAGTCATTAATTATAATACCTTGGCAATCCCGCATGAATTACTTTATACTACTTATTATAGTAATACCCATATATAGCATGATTAAATATATTGACAACATGTGAACATATTGATTTGGTGATTTTGTCATAACATGTTAGTTATGTAACCTCGCCATAGCATATTTTTGTCATACAATGTATGTGTGAGTTGCTTGTAGAATTTATATGTTGTTATAATCGAATATCTATGTATGTCTTATAAGAGGAGGAAGAGGCCGGGCGGGAGCCGGTAGGAGGGGGGGAAGACGGTGAATAACGTATTTTTGTTTGTTGCAAATATAGGAGGAAGGGGCCGGGCGGGAGCCGGTAGTAGGAAGAAGACGGGGTGCATGGGAATCACACTTTAATATCATATGAACATGTAGGCTTCTTTCTTATACTACATAAATGAGTCATTATTGTACTCCAAGGAGGAAGGGGCCGGGCGGGAGCCGGTAGGTGGAAGAAGACGGGGTTTGGAAAATGATACCCTATAATTAGGGTGATATGTGATTGTGTTATAGTAAGTAACAAGATATTATGTTATCAATAATTGCTTGGAATATAAAAAAATTGTTAGTCAAGGTTTGGGCAAGGTAAGAATGCTTGTCTAGATATTTTCTTAAGAAGGATCAAGTATTAATCTTGTTTTGGTACACTAGGAGAAGGAACTTTTATTCTTAATGAAAGCCTTACAACTAAGACTCTTAAATATTCAATTGAATCGGGTGGCATTTCCATTCATGCATGGTTTCTTTGGACTTCACAAAGTATGTTGTGGAAATATATCATGTTGTTATCCTTTATAGAATGTTTATGTAATTTACTCGCTGAGCCGTCGGGCTCATTCCTTTCAATTCCTTTCTTTTCAGGTCTGGACAAAGGTAAAAGCATAATGTAACATGGAGTAGTCATGAGCAGAATGACATATGTTTCATAAAATCCTATTTTGTTCGCTATGTGTATGTAACCAAGCTACATGTAAACAATACCTAATTGAATGTGCTTTAGTGCTACCATATTATGTAAATTTTTGTAATAGACTTAATTAGAACTTGTGTACTTGGGAAAGTTGGTGGAGTGAGGTATGGTGATCATATTGGTAGAATTGTGTGAATTATGGATGCCTTGATGGTTATGCAAGATATATGCACGGCATAAGTATATTTGGAGATATGCTTTATTTTTGTGATAAGTAGGTTATGTGACCGAAATGCTTTGTGGATATAAGTAGGCCTTGGAGCCGAAATTGGATATGTTGTTTGTGGCAAAAGTAAAGATATTAGAGGAAGTGCTGCCGAAATTTTTTTGATATTGGGAATAAATACATATTATGGAGCTAATCTTGCTTATTAGAATTTGGGACCGTTACACGTCTCCCATAACTAGCCTCGAGACTTCATAAAGCTCATGAAGAGCGAGCCCTATCTCTCCGACTGGGGTAAAAAATGTGCCCGTCAAAGGATTATAATGCTCCAGGATGCCATAAAAGTTGTGAGAACTTTGCGGGAGACCATACTGTACAGCCCTGACCGAGTAATATAGCCCCACCTGCTGCAGCAGAGCCCCGAGCTCAACAAGCACAAATCCAACCATCCTACCCCACCAGGATCTGTTGGTAGAATGGACCCACCCGAGCGGACAGAAGTCGACGGGAAAATCACCCCTAACTTTCATGAACTAGTTGATGAAGGTGGTGCCAAGCTGTGGGGTTTCTCCTCTCGGATATTCAGATCTAACTAACCCGAAAAATAAACCAAAGACCTCTTTCCCATGGCCAGCAGAGTGTATTTCTTTGGCACCTAATCTGCCAAGAGAGACACCGGAGACAAACCGAGAGAGATCCCAATCCATCACATGGTGAACGGACATATGCTGAAGATAAGACAGGGGATACATCCTCTCCATATTGGAAGAAAGAACCTCCTGTCCCCTATCTGACGGAGCCACTTATAATCTCCATCATGTAGAATCCTTTCATCCTCGTCAATGTCATCACCAAAGAGGAAAATAGGCTTCCGTAATGGAGTGCGGGAATCCATCTCGAATAGCCATCAGAGATAGTCTCTCGAAGGGTCACCATACTGCCCTTGGAGATCCTCTCCTTTCGCTCATTTGACTTACCAGTAGTCACAGGAGCAGTTCTCTGAAGCACGAAGGTCAGATTACGATCAGCGTGACCTACATGCCAAAGTGGCACTTTTTGGACAAAGGGTTGGAGGAGTATCGTACTGCAAATAGGACAACACTTGGTCACAAATCTAAAAGAAAATGGCTAAGTGCTTGAAATTCAAACGCAGGAGTGAATCCAGACGCAGAGATCATCAAAATTCGCGTCTAGACTCAAAAATGTAAGGCTTGCATGTAGCCTGCATTTCAAAATTCAGAACTTAGAAAAAAAATTTCTAAGTATCGGACTCAGACGCGAGATTCAGTAAAACTTGCGTCTAATCTTACAAGACGCGAGGATCACAAAAAAGTTCGAGTCTAAACTCCTCACACTTAGAAAAATTCTGAGTGCTGAACTCAAAACGCAGGGATCAATGAGGCCCGTGTTTAACAAACAGATACGGACTCAGATTGATAAAGCAAGGACGCGGAAGTCATCAAACTCGCATCTTGCCCACTGATTAGTCTCTAATTTTGCATAATTTGTATCACATCTTCACATTGATTTCATATTAAATTTTGCTAATAAAGCTTTGCTTCCTTGATTCTAGATCCATGGTGTGCAATGAAGAAGAAGACCCTAAATCACCATTTAATTGGTTATTAAAAGCCTATTAAAGATAGCCATTGACCTAGAGAGCTGATTCTGTAAAAATCAGGAGCTGCAAAGACAAAACCGGGCACAGGACCTGACAGGGGACAGACAGGACCGCGCGCGGCTCGAAGCGCCGTGCGCGCAGCCATACGGTCGCGGCCCCGGCCGCGTTTTGGGCCAGGGCCTGTCCCCTGGCCCCCTCTTCCCTGGTGGCTATAAATACCCCCCCTGGGGTTTCAGAGAGGAGATATGCAAGGTTTAGGTTAGTTTTCATTTTCCATTTTGTAGTTTAGGGTAGTGTAGTGTAGTTTTTCTTCTTCTTCCGCCCTTGTAGTTTCCATTTCTTGTAGATCTTGTATTAAGGAGAGAGAGTGGTACATGTTGGGAAGCAAGAGTGCTTGTAATAGAAGGTGACAATCTATGAAAGGTGCTCTCTTACCTTATCTTTGTTTTCTTTTCTCTAATCTCTTTTACATGTGTAGCTAATCTTTTCTCTCATGACAACTAACTACTAACCACCAACTAGTCTTACTTCTTATGTGATAATCCACATGAATCTAATAGCCTCGGTTTGGTCTTGCTCTTGCAAGAGCCATTGATGGCTCATGATGATGGATCTAACTCTAACTTCCTAAACACTAACAAGCTAACATTACTTTACTCCATGCTTACTTTTAGTTTTGATGGTTTAAGTGTACCTTGCACTTGTTTGTTAAGTTGGGTTGTGATGAGTTACATATGGGTTATGCTTGAATTGCTCTTGAACCAAGGACTAGTGATGGCCAATGATACATGTGAGGCAATTATCACTAAGAGGTTAGCATGTTGGTGGAGTCATTAGTAGTTAGTAGCCGTGAGTTTTCTTTCTTTTTTACTTTATTTTAGATATAAAAACAAAACTATAAAAACCATTCTTTTTTATGTTTCCCACTTCTTCGTATTTCACCGTACTTCTCTTTTCATTCTTTTCTTTCTTTTCTTTTCATTCCTTAAAACTTTGAAGAACTTTTAACACAAACGTGAATCAACCGGTAAAGCTTCTATCACCTCCCGTCCTTGCGATTCGACTCGTTTTAGCCTCTATGCTATAACGGAAGTATCGAGGAAGCCAAAGCACACACAATTTAAATCTTGATTTCAAAACATACACTTTTTATGCGCGGTTTTTTCCCGATCAAATTTTGGAGCCGTTGCCGGGGATGGGAACGGTTTGATTTCACATTTTTGTTAACTTTTCTTCTTTATTTTTTGGTGTGCAGGTTAAATTTTAGTATTGCAGAAGTCCACACTTGCTCAAGTATGGTCGGGTAATTTCTTGTACATTCATATACTCTGCTGCTAAATTTTTTTTATTATTACTTGTACACTGTACATAATTTTAAGAACTAAAATACAAAAATTGGATGCTAAAAACGGTTTAGACATTTGCATCTAGGCACGTATCAATTTTTATTCCAATATACTGTATTTTATTCTTATGTTGTTGTGATCTTGTAGGAGGTGTACATATTACATTGCATATAGTTAGGACAAGCATTTCAGTGATTTACTCACTTTTTTGTGTTCATCCTTATCTATATTGCACACTTGCACAAATTTAACTTAAGGGAAAAACCCAAGACAACATAAGGTGGGGAAGTTATTACCCTCCCTTAACCCACAAACCACCTCCCCACTCACACAACCCAAGCCTAAATAAAACTTGCTAGACGTTGGCCCCTAGGGACATCTCGGACTCATTTAAGAGATTGACCTATGGGGGAAGTTGTTAGAAGTTGACTCTTGTCAAATCGGTGTCTAAGGTTAGGGATTGAGAGGCGAAACCTCGAAGAACAGTGGTTTGGCATAATTAGGCCCGTTGCTCCGGCACGGATACTGTAAATCACCTAGAGGGGGGGTGAATAGGTGATGGCTAATCTAATGGTCACTTTATGCCAAATGATGCAAATAATGCGGAAGCTAAGAACAATTATGACCTAATTAAATCTTTTACACTAAACACCACGTATAACCAAAGAGTGTTGCCGAATTCCCTGTGAAGGGCTCTGGACAAACTCCTCTAGATTCCCCTTGAATGGGTTGAGGTGCCGCGTTGGCTCTCTTGGTTAAATACAAGTGTTAGCAACAATCCCACGCAAGTATATCAATTAAGCACAAATGAATATATCAAGCATATAAAGATAGACAATAATTGAATGTAAGATATAAACAAGAGACAAAGAGAGAGAGAGAGCAATCGCAAACACAAGGGATTTGTTTCGAGGTTCGAGCACACTTGCTCTACATCCCCGCCTTCGACACACGAAGGATTTCCACTATGCAAGATCCCAATAGATCTCTCCTCGGTGCCGCAACACCTACAAGCCCTCGGACTCTCTAGTCCCGTACACACCGCAAGCCCACCGGCTCGCCGAGGCCGCACCTCAAACAACCGAGTCCGCACCCGAACTCAAAACAACGACGAGCACACTTGCCCGTCTCCTCAAAGAACAAAGAAAAGATCTTTGGTGATCACAACACTTTGATCACCTAAAGTACTCTCACTACAACACACCTATAGGATGTATAATCAATGGATAGCTCAAGTGTGGTGTGAGAAAAGCAAGGATGTGAAAGGTGGAGGAAAACTCAAAGACTTTCTTTTTAACACTCTTGATAAAACTTCCCTTTAGATAGGAAATATTTGCTCTCTATTTTGTGGAGAAAACCCTTTAAAAAGTCTGGGAAAAACTGGCTCTAAGAGACTCCAAAATCTTATGTCAAAACAATGACAAGACCCCCAATTTATAGGTTGTCAGAAAACTAGCCGTTGGGATCTGTCAGTACTGCCGGTCGACCGGCCCGGTCGACCGCCAACGGTCAGATTTCTGACGGTTGGAGCCACGGTCGACCGGTGCGGTCGACCGAACTTTCCAGAGAGCACTGCTCTCTGGAGCGGTCGACCGGCACGGTCGACCGTCCACCAGTACACACAGGCGTGCACGTTTGTGCACGTCGGTCGACCGACCCGGTCGACCGACTTCAGGGTTAGTCGACTTATAAGCTAGTATAAGTCGACTAGCTGAAGCCTGAAACAATTTTCTGGGATTAAAAAGTTTGTCTTTTTGGCCCAAATAAAATCCCATAAAATACATAAAAATCTACAAAAATAGTTTTACCAATATACTTTGATAATCAAAACATGCTTGCACAAAATCAAGGCATGTTATAAAAGATTGGACTATTTTTGTAACTTGGAAATATTTGGCCCATGATAAAAACTGTATTTTTCTAAAACAATATTTTCCAAAACATATTTTTCCAAATCTTCATCAAATACAAAAACAAGATATACTTTTAAGACATAGTGTGTATGGATATGATCCACTACACAATCAAGATGAAATATCTATGTTTTTGTCATAAAGCTCTAAACTTGGTTTTGGTTAAAAGATATGAATATGAAAAATACCAAAAGCCAAACTTATATTTTGTCACAAAGAAAAATCTTTTCTAAATTAAAAAATCTTTTATGAAAATAATTCTATCAAGAGTGTGTGTGTGATATATACTTGAGCAATCCACCAACTATCTGTCCTTTACATTTTTAACTAAAACAAAAACAAAATCTGATACCTAGACACAAGTCTTCATCTTCTTGAAGTCTTCACTTGAAGTCTTCTCATCTTCTTGACTTGGTCCAAGCTTGATCCAAAAGCTCCTTGGATCACACCGTGCAAGCTCCAAATCTTGACATTTTATTCTTTGTTGAGCTATGCACCTACTAAGATCTTGTAATGAATCTGTTACTAATTAAACACAAGATCATTAGTAAACATAACTTCATGAGTTGATCATCATCAAAACTAGGGTGATAGGCCTTTGGGCCAACAATCTCCCCCTTTTTGATGATGACAAAACTCATGAGGTTATATATGCATGGATTAAAGTAAAGCTTCAAAGAAGCTCCCCCTTAACTCATGCATACAAAATAGATAATAGATATGGCAATGAGGCACATGAATATGTATGCAAATGTATGGAGGTAAAACAAAATAAATCTTTTTCTCCTATTTGCAAAACAAAACATATATGCATAAACAACAAGGAAGACAAATACTTCTCCCCCTTAAGCAATGAAAACATGCATATAAACACAAATACTTCTCCCCCTTTTTGTCAATCATCAATAAAGGGTTCAAAGTAAAATCAAATCAAACAAATTTTTCTCCCCCTTTTTGTCAAAAACAAAAAGATCAAGAAGGGGTAATACAAATCAACAAAATGTTTTTTTTTTGTTAATTAATTTTTCTTAGAAAAAATTTGAAAGGTATCAGAGCTCTTGTAAAACAAACAAATTTTTAAGATACCAAATCAAAAATAATCATTATTGTAAAACATATTGATATCAATTGAAATTTAACAAATATGAAGTTGAAGCATTTTGATATCAATGGTAAACATAATGATCCAAAAATTTTATTTTTCATCAAAAACTTTGTGCTTTAAAAAATTGTGAACCAATTGAAGGTTAAGCACATGAAAATCATATATATGTATGAGAAATGAGTATACCAAGTGAAATTGATACATACATATATAAGAAACAAAATATGAGTATATACAAAATAAGTTCATATTGATACCAATTGAAACGATCCAATGATACCAATTGACATAACAATAAGATCAAGTGTATATCTCATAACCTACCACCCTTCATATGCACAAGGTAAAAGATTTTCAATGAAGCATATAAGGCATAATCGCCCATCCATCCGCCCATAGACGGTAGGGGTTTTCAAAAATAAATTTGAAAATAAGCTTAGTTTGAAAAACTCTACCAAATGAAGAATTTGCACTAGAAAAATATTTTTCATGAAACACAAGTAAATCACATGGCACTAAAAACACTCTAATATCCATGAAGTCCATAAAATTTTCAAAAGAGGTGAGTGCACTAGTGTTATGTGAAACATGGTATCATGAAAATGTCAATAAAGCTCAATATTTCTTTAAATAAGAAAACATGAAAATCATCACAAATTTTTATTAAGAAAATATATATTTCAAGATATATGTATGTTTTGACAATACAATAAGTATACATACATATCTCTTAAACACAATTGAGTCCATATAAATAGATTTGCATTAAAGGCAAATGACTCAAGAGGTATACATGTATATCTTAAAGTTTGGCAAAATACACATATACATGAAATGAAAAACACATGATCATAAGTCAAATCCAAAAAGAGAATACAAGTTTAAAAATGTATGTATCATCAAAACCAAGCAATACAAGCACATTTCATGGGTTCAAATAAGCGTTCAAGCACAAATATAAATAGATTTATTTGTGGCTCAAGACATGTACAAGTATAAATCTTAGTGTTGACAAAAACTAACATTTAAACTAATATTCAAATCATAAAGCATCAAATCTTGAGAAAAAAATAGGATCATGTGGATAATCTCAAAAATTATTTGAAGAATAAATAACTAGTATAAATTGTTTTTGGAAGACTAGTTAAAGATCCTTCAAATATATCAAATCTTATGTTTTTCATAAACATAACTAGATACACAAACATTTAAGCACTCATGGTCTATAAGGCTTAAAAATGATTTTAACAAAAGTGTGAGTGTTAAACGATCATGTAACTAGTATTTTTATGAAAATAGTCAATGAAGCTCATAAGTCACATTTTTAACAAAACACGAAAAATCATTTTTAATCAAAACACTAATCTTCATGGTATATGTATGATTAATCCAATCCTAACAATACACATACATATCCCAAATCTAAAAGAGACTATTAATGATGTTTGCATTAAGGCAAGAGACTCACGGGTATACATGTATATTTATTAGATTTGAATTAAAAATACATATACATGAAGTAAGCATAAAGTAGGTAAAACATGTATAAAAGAGAATCATCAAAACTAGTCTATACATATGCATATAATGGGTACAAATGAGCATGAAGAGTGAATGTATATGAATCAATTTGATACTCACTAAGTGTACATGTATAAAAGCAAGTTTGACACATTTTACATCTAAGCATGTAAATACCACATGAAGCACACAAATCATAAAACATGAACATGCTATGAATATTATGAATGAACAAGCATGAACATAAAAAGTAGGAGTTTAGAAATTGTTACCAACTCCAAAGCTCCAAATATGGTGGTTGTCCCACCAAAACCTCCTTGATAGCGGTGCTCCAAATGTGTGTCCATCAAGTCCATTTGCATCTACTATCAAAGCACCAATTCTCTCACGTTTTGTGAGAGCCCTCACCTACATCACAAGCAAATGGTGGGGGTTTTGGTACCCATATTTTCTTGTAGGGTCCACGGGGGTTAGCTTTGTTGTAAGGAACCCAAAATCTTTTATTCTTAGCAAAATTTAGAGAATTAATATTATCATAACAAAACTTTGCTAAAAGGCCTTTGCGGCCACAATGTGTACATACGTACACCTTATGTAGGATATATAATCAAAGCAACACAACACTAGAGGGGGGTGAATAGTGTTTAAAAACTGTAAATCAAATTACTTGCAGGAAATAAAATAAACACAAGATAAACTCAGAAAATTCAAATGCAAAGACAAGAGAGTTATCCTGCTTCGGTCCTTGTGACCTACATCCAGTCTCCAAGCAAACCGCTTGAGATTTTCCTTTCCTGATTTGTGTACACCCACAACCAATACCTTGTACACCACTTGACAAATGCCCTTTGCCAAATGTGCACAACTCCTCTTCCACCAAGAGAACAAACACCTTGTACAACTTTCTTCTACACCAAGAAGACGCCTTTGTACAATGATCTTCTTTGAATGATTACAATGATCCTATAAGCCTTGAAATTGAATGTGCTTGTAGACAAGGTTTCTTATAGGAGAAATTTCAGAAATCTTCACAATGGACTTTGGAATTTGGTGAAGAAAACTGAAAGAGAACAAGTTTTCAGAAAACAGAATTTTTGGACAGAGTTTAAGGCTGAAAACTTTGGATTTGAATTAGTGTGATAGCCCTAGGACAATACCCCTATTTATAGATGAAATCCATAGGAAGTTAGGGTAGTTATCAGGCCAAATTCAAATTTTGAAACGTTGAAAAACACACCAGAATTCACCAACTGCACAGCAGTTACCAACTGCTATTAGTCGACTTGAACAGGAGATTAGTCGACTAGAAGAACAAAATTTTCAAAGACTAGTCGACTACAATAACGGATAAGTCGACTATCAAAAGACTGATACAGATATTTGGTTTCTGGAAAACTGAATATAGTCGACTATATAGGACTGTTAGTCGACTAGGTAATGTGTTAGTCGACTATAGATATAGGGTAAGTCGACTAAGTTTCATTTCAGACAGAAACAGAGAGTTGGGAAATTTTTGTATAGGTTATTAGTCGACTTGGGAAATTGTATAGTCGACTAGGGTATCTGTTAGTCGACTACATATGGAAGTCAAGTCGACTAACTATCATGATAGAGACCAAACAGAGAGTTGGGTTATTGTTTTGGAGTGGTCTAGTCGACTAGGGGTTTTTGGAAAGTCGACTATAGTATGGGTAGTCGACTTAAATAAGAGGTCAAGTCGACTTGGAAGGGAATTTTGTGTAAGTATTCAAGGCTTTTCACAATATTTCTAAATTTACACAAAATATCCAATAATTCCCATAAGCTTCAACTGGCTTCAAGTGAGGTTGAGTAATCATAAATGCTTGTCCATCATCACTTGTCCATCATCAAAATTGTTCAACTTTGTAGACTTCAACATTCTCAATTGGTAGGCTTCAACATTCTCCCCCTTTTTGATGATGACAACTTGTGTTTACGATAACTCCCCCTGTAGCAAAACTCCCCCTGCAGTAAATAAGTTATACCAAAAGATATATATAATCAAGTTTGCTCCTGCAGAAAGTGTTAAGTGTCCCCTTCCCTGCATTGTCATATGTCAATATCCATATATATTTGATAACACATATGTCATATGTCCTTGTCACAAAATTTCAGATTTTTACATAACAAATTTATGTATATGAAACAGAACACATGAATCAGAATACACATGCAGAACAGATTTTCAACAGATTTATAATATAACACAAACAACAGATTTATAATATAACACAAACATAACACATAACACAAAAGTTCTCCCCCTTTGTCATTAACAAAAAGCAGAAAACATACATAAATAGACACTGTTTTCATATGGAAATACATATTAAAAAGAGTCTGAAAACAGAAAAATACATAAAAAAGGTAAAAACTGCAAAAACACAAAACACGAAGAAATGCCAACGCCATAATCTTCAAAGGTCGGATCCGGGAGGAGGAGGTGGCGGAAAATGTGTCTTGAGGAGGTTCAGAATCTCTGTTTGAGTTGATGCAAATGAATTCATCTGAAGTTGCATATGCTCAAACCGAGTCATCATTAAAGACTGATTTTGAAGCACTTGATTCTGAGTGTCTTGAAGAACTTGTTGTTGGGCATGAAGAGAGGCAATCTCAACAGACAGTGAATTGTAGAATGCATCAGTGTAAGAAGAAGGTGGTTGGTTTGGAGGTGGTTCGGTGAAAGGAGGTTGGGTAGAGGAAGATGGAGGTTGTGTGAAACTTTGTGGAGGTGAAGATGGTTGTTGGGGAGGAGAAGGAGGAATATCAGTAAGTTTCATACGGTGAATAGCAGCACGATCAAACAGTTCGAATACCTTAATGACACTAGTTTCGGAATCAAGATCAACGCGAAATTTCCGAAATACATGTGTCAAAAAAGCTCCATAAGGAAGGAATGAAGTATGTGACTTAACCATGGTATCAAATACAATTTTTGCCCAATTAACATCGAGGCCAGCCATAATTGCATAGACGCAAGTGGCTAACTCTCATGAATAGTAATTGTAGCTTCCAGTTTTGGGACAAATATTGTATGCAAGGATACGACCTATGAGACGGGGAATTAGTTTTAACTTGTTGTTGGTCATAGGTAATCCTTGTCCAGATAGAAAGATATTGCTTAAGACTTCCTCATCATCCATGGTAATATCATCAAGCAAGAGACCGTGATAAGGAATAGACAAGATACGGCCGATTGATTTTGGGGATAATTTAATGTTAATACCTTTAACCAATGAGTAAATATGGACATCGTCCTCATTATCTTCATAGGTTAAATTAGTATAAAACAAGTAAATTAAGAATGGATAGTATCCTTGTCTTGAATCAGTAGAAAACATATGAAACAATCCACAGTTTTGCAAATATGAGACAATGTCATAGTGATGAAAATCCTCATATTTAACAAATCTACCGGGGAGTATTTCTAAGGAGGAAAGTCTAATGTAATCCTCTTCTAGGGCAGGATTCTTTAGAAATGCCCTAAAATCAACTTGTGAAGATGAACTAGATGGAGTAAACTTAGTTTTCTTTGACTTAGACATGTTGAGCACTGAAATTGATGGAATAGAACACAAGAACTGAAAGGAAATGGAAGGGATTTGAAAGAGATTACCAAGATTTTGAAAGAGAAGGGAAGGAATAGGTCACTGCTGCAGTCGCTGCTGGCGCTCCCTGTAGTCGACTGGAGGAATCGGCTGGATGAGAGAAAGTGGGAAAATCTAGGGTTTTGTGAAGAGAAAGTTTGGAATGAGTGGTTGAGATCAAACCTAGAATGATATTAAGGGTGAGGATTAAAAGAGAGAGATATTGGATCCACAATTAAAGAAAAACGGGTCGGGTTCGAAACTTAAATCCGAAAAACAGAACACAGAATATGACAGAATTAGTCGACTTGAGGTTTGTTATTAGTCGACTAATACATTGACTAGTCGACTAGTAAATCAAGTTAGTCGACTAAGTTTTGAAAAATCAAAAAGCTATGTCTCTGTTAATGCAAATTAGTCGACTGGGTTACTGTCAAGTCGACTAGGGCCTGTATAAGTCGACTAATAAGAATTAATAAGTCGACTAATCATGTAAAAAAATGCCTTAGAAAAATTCCAAAAAAAATATTTAAAAATCAGAAAAATTGCAAATACCCAAATCTCTTCTAAATTTCATAAAAGTATCTACTTTAAGAGGCTTTGTGAAAATATCTGCAACTTGATTATCAGTTGATATAAAATTTAAAGAAATGTCACCTTTTAAAGCATGGTCACGTAAAAAGTGATGTCTAATATCAAGGTGTTTGGTACGTGAATGATGAACTGGATTTTTAGATAAATTAATAGCACTAGTATTATCACACATAATAGGTGAGTTTGTGATAGTCATGCCATAATCAAGTAGGGTTTGTTTCATCCATATAATTTGAGCACATGCAACACTAGCAGCTATATATTCTGCCTCGGTTGTTGATAATGATACAGAATTTTGCTTTCTACTGAACCATGATACTAGTGAATGTCCCAAAAAGTGACAAGTACCACTAGTACTCTTCCGATCAGATTTACATCCAGCAAAATCAGCATCACTATATGATAGTAAATCAAATGTGCTTGATTTGGGATAAAATAAACCATAATTGAGTGTGTTATTTAAATATCTAAAAATCCTTTTCACTGCTTTAAGATGTGATTCCTTAGGATTTGACTGATATCTAGCACATAAGCATACACTGAACATTATATCAGGCCTACTTGAAGTAATGTATAGTAAAGAACCAATCATACCTCTATAGAGTTTCTGATCAACATTCTTACCATTTTCATCTTTGTCTAAAAATGTCGTCGTACTCATGGGAGTATTCTTATGACCAGAATTTTCCATGCCAAATCTTTTTAGCAGTTCCTTTGCATACTTGCACTGGGAAATGAAGATTCCATCCTTCATTTGCTTTATTTGCAGACCGAGAAAGTAAGTAAGTTTGCCCATGTGGCTCATCTCAAATTCACTCTGCATGGTCTTAAAAAATTCTTGACAAAGATTATCGTTAGTAGATCCAAATAAAATGTCATCAACATAAATCTGAATGATTAAGATATCTTTATCAACATGTTTAATAAAGAGAGTTGTATCTGCTCTTCCCATCTTAAAATCAAAATTTAAAAGAAAACTTTTTAATCGATCATACCAAGCACGAGGTGCTTGTTTTAAACCATATAAAACTTTCTTAAGTTTAAAAACATGGTTTGAAAGTTTTTCATGTTCAAAACCTGGAGGTTGTTCAACATAAACAGTTTCTTTAATAAATCCATTTAAAAAGGCACTTTTAACATCCATTTGATATAGTTTGAAATTCATAAAACAAGAAAAAGCAAGTAAAATACGAATAGATTCAAGCCTAGCTACTGGTGCATAAGTTTCATCAAAATCAATACCTTCTTCTTGATTATATCCTTGTGCTACTAACCTTGCTTTGTTCTTAATGACTTCACCTGATTCATCGAGTTTGTTCTTAAAGACCCATCTGGTACCGATGACTGGATGATCAGTAGGACGTTGTACAAGATCCCAAACATCATTTCTGACAAATTGGTTCAACTCTTCTTGCATGGCAATGGTCCAAAAATCATCCGCACATGCTTCTTTGATATTCTTTGGTTCAATGAGTGATATGAAGGCAATTTGTGTCATGTAGTTCAACTTGGATCTCGTCTGAACGCCTTGATTTATATCTCCAATAACCAAATCACGTGGATGATTTCTTACTTCAACATATGCTTTTGGTAACTCGGTAGAAGTCTCATCATCCTTAGAAATGTTAGTATCAATATTATCAATAGGAGTATCTATAATATGCTCATCATCATGTGGAGAAGTATTAGAAATAGGCTTAGTCAAGGATTCATCAAATTTAACATGTAATGATTCTTCAATAGTAAATATTTTCTTATTAAATATTCTATATGCTTTAATTTGAGTAGAGTATCCAACAAAAATACCTTCATTGGATCTAGCATCAAATTTATCTAAAGCATCTTTTGTATTTAAGATAAAGCATTTACATCCAAAAATCTTAAAGTAAGAAACTTTTGGAATCCTATTATAAAACAATTCATAAGATGTTTTATTTAAAAATGGTCGAATAAGCACACGATTCAAAACATAACATGCAGTAGCAATAGCCTCAGCCCAAAAATATTTTGGTAAATTACTGTCCATAAGCATAGTTCTAGCATATTCTTGCAAAGTCCTATTCTTTCTCTCTACAACACCATTTTGAGGAGATGCTCTAGGAAATGCAAAGTTATGTGTAATACCATACTTATCACAGAAATTTGAAAAAGATTCATTCTCAAATTCTCCTCCATGATCACTTCGAATAGTGACTATGTTTAGAGACTTTTGATTTTGAATTCTTTTATAAAAACTTGCAAATTCATTAAAAGTATCATTTTTATTTTTTAGAAAAATGACCCATGAAAAACGTGAATAATCATCAACAATAACAAAAACATATCTACTCTTGTTTAAAGAAGAAACACGAGTAGGACCAAATAAATCCAAATGCAACAATTCCAAAGGTCTATTAGTAGAAACTAAATCTTTAGATTTAAAAGATGATTTAACTTGTTTCCTAATTGACAAGAATCACAAAAATAATCCTTTTTAAAAGCAATTTTTGGAAGACCTTTAACTAAATCAAATTTAGAAATCTTAGAAATAGTTTTCATATTCAAATGACCAAATCTTTTATGCCATAAAAAATAGTCATTATTAGAAGCAAGTAAACATAAATTATCATTAGATGATATGCATGTTATTGATAACTCATAAATGTTATTATTACGAAAACCTTTAAATTAAACATCTTTCATATTAGTATCATAAATAAGACATGCATCTTTTTCAAAAACAATTTTATAACCCTTATCACATAATTGACTAATACTTAATAGATTGTGTTTTAAACCACTTACCAAAAGAACATTTTCATTAAGGGGTTTTGAAATATTACCAACTATGCCGGTACCAATAACCTTTCCTTTGTTATTGTCTCCAAATATCACTGTACCTCCCTTTTTGATTTGAACGGAAGACAGTAGTTGAATGTGTCCGGTCATGTGTTTGGAACACCCACTATCAAGTATCCACTTTTCTTTAAAAGGTACCTATAAGATAAACAAAATTGTATGGTACCCATCATGATAGGGTCCGAAAAAGATTAGCCTTTAGGAACCTAAATCCAATTGGAATTTGGTTTCCACTTGTTAGTATAAACATAATTCTTAGTATTACACACATCATGTATATAAGATGCAATATAAACATTTTTATCAACATTATTAAGATTCTTAGGAACCCATATATATTTGCATCTAATTCTTTTTGAAATAGTATTTCTTTTCACAAAAGAATTATTATTATGAAGATGTGTAGATTTTACAAAATTAGTTTTTGAAAATCCAATACCAACATGAGTAGGTTTATAAATCTTATCTTTTGAAAAACCAAGACCAAAATGATGGTTAGACATCTTTTGAGAAGATAATAAAACATTTAAATTCTCTTTTCCTTTATTAAACTTTGTTACATTTTTCAAAAGATCTTCATACTTAATTTTGAAAACAATCATGTCTTTATCTAAAATAGAGATTCTAGAATTTAAAGAAATAGTTTCCTTTTTAAGTAAAGAATTTTCTTTTAAGAAAATTTCATTATCCTTTTTTAAAGATGCAATAACTTTTTCAAAATCTTCTTTTTGAGAACTTAAAGAGGATGTTTGAGAAACAAAACTTGCATTTTCAATAATGAGTCTTTCATTTTCCTTTATTAAAACTTTATTTTTAATCTTCTCATTTTTGAAATTATTAAACAATTCATTAAAGGCTTCTAATAAATCATCATAATCTTGTACCTCATCTTCTTGGGCCATGAAGCAGATATTGGCGGTTTCCGTTGCTTCTTCTTCGTCAGAGGAAGATGAGTCGCTATCATCCCATGTTGCTTGGAAGGCTTTCTTCTTCTTGTTGAACTTATTGAAGTTCTTGAAGTGTCCTTGTTTTAAGAACCTTTTGAACTTTCTGGATAGCATCGCCATTTCTTCTTCATCGTCATCCGAATTGTCCATGTCGGAAGATGCATGGAAGGCAAGTACTTTCTTCTTGGATGGAAGTTGTTGTTCGTCCTTCTTCCTTTCTTCTAACTGCACTTCATATGCCATTAGATTACCGATTAGGTTTTCTAATGTCATAGTTGAGAGATCATTCGCCTCTTCAATGGCGGTTGTCTTCTTCTCCCATTCTGGTGTGAGTGCACGAAGGATCTTACGAACTCTTTCAACTTGAGTGTAGTCCTTTCCAAGGGATGCTAATGAATTGGTGATGTCGGTGAATCTTGTAACCATTTCGGATATGGTTTCATTCTCCTTCATTTTGAATAACTCAAATCTGTGGACAAGAACAGATATTTTAGATTCCTTAACTTTATTTGTGCCTTCGTGAGTTACCTGAAGAGTATGCCATATTTGATGTGCAGAAGTGGATGTAGACACACGGTTGAACTCTTCTTTGGTTAAGGCACAAAATAGAGCGTTCATCGCCTTGGCATCAAGATTTGCATTCTTCTTTTGATCTTCACTCCAAGCGTTGTAGTTGATTGTTGGCTTGGTGTATGATGTTTCTACGATGTTCCAAAGATCGTAGTTGAGCGATTGCAAGTAGATCTTCATTCTACACTTCCAATAGTTGTAGTTGGTTCCGTCAAATAGCGGTGGACGTTGTGTAGAATGACCTTCTTTGAATTATGACGAAGGGAACTCCGTTGCCATCCTCGTATGGTTGTTGTCTTGAACCTGCTCTGATACCAAATGTAGGATCTATAATCAAAGCAACACAACACTAGAGGGGGGGGTGAATAGTGTTTAAAAACTGTAAATCAAATTACTTGCAGGAAATAAAATAAACACAAGATAAACTCAGAAAATTCAAACGCAAAGACAAGAGAGTTATCCTGGTTCGGTCCTTGTGACCTACATCCAGTCCCCAAGCAAACCGCTTGAGATTTTCCTTTCCTGATTTGTGTACACCCACAACCAATCCTTGTACACCACTTGACAAACGCCCTTTGCTAAATGTGCACAACTCCTCTTTCACCAAGAGAACAAACACTTGTACAACTTTCTTCTACACCAAGAAGATGCCCTTATACAATGATCTTCTTTGAATGATTACAATGATCCTATAAGCCTTGAAATTGAATGTGCTTGTGGACAAGGTTTCTTATAGGAGGAATTTCAGAAATCTTCACAATGGACTTTGGAATTTGGTGAAGAAAACTGAAAGAGAACAAGTTTTCAGAAAACAGAATTTTTGGACAGAGTTTAAGGCTGAAAACTTTGGATTTGAATTAGTGTGATAGCCCTAGGACAATACCCCTATTTATAGGTGAAATCCATCGGAAGTTAGGGTAGTTATCAGGCCAAATTCAAATTTTGAAACGTTGAAAAACACACCAGAATTCACCAACTGCACAGCAGTTACCAACTGCTATTAGTTGACTTCCATATGTTAGTCGACTATACAATAAGAGGTCAAGTCGACTTGGAAGGGAATTTTGTGTAAGTATTCAAGGCTTAGCAGAATAAAATTTCCACTGATTAGTCGACTACAACAAGGGGTTAGTCGACTAAGTTTCATTTCAGACAGAAACAGAGAGTTGGGAAATTTTTGTATAGGTTATTAGTCGACTTGGGAAATTGTATAGTCGACTAGGGTATCTGTTAGTCGACTACATATGGAAGTCAAGTCGACTAACTATCATGACAGAGACCAAACAGAGAGTTGGGTTATTGTTTTGGAGTGGTCTAGTCGACTAGGGGTTTTTGGAAAGTCGACTATAGTATGGGTAGTCGACTTAAATAAGAGGTCAAGTCGACTTGGAAGGGAATTTTGTGTAAGTATTCAAGGCTTTTCACAATATTTCTAAATTTACACAAAATATCCAATAATTCCCATAAGCTTCAACTGGCTTCAAGTGAGGTTGAGTAATCATAAATGCTTGTCCATCATCACTTGTCCATCATCAAAATTGTTCAACTTTGTAGACTTCAACATTCTCAATTTGGTAGGCTTCAACACCTTAGTATGCTTATGTGTAGGAGTGTGATCATGTTGTGCAACATAAGCATATGCATGATGGGTATGATGTGCATGAACATGTGGAGTTTGTTTCTTTGAAAACATAGACTCCAACCTAGAATGATTAAAAGCACAAGAGTTCAAAGTTGAACTCAAACCATTCATTTTATTTTTCAAATTCTTAATCTCATTAGTTGTGGCATGTAAAGCATGATGAGATATATGATCATTTTTCTTTTCTTTTGTGAAACAAAATCTTTTTCTTTTTCAACAAATTTTCTTTTCAAAGTAATATTTTCTTGAAAAATAACTTCTTTTTGTTTTTTCACCAAATCAATTTTATTTTTCAAAGTATTGTTTCCTTCACACAAATCATTCAATTTTGAAAATAAGGAAACATTCTCATTTTTCAAATCTTTATTTTCTTTTTCTAAGTATGCAATCTTAGATTTGAAAGAATCATTTTCTTTAAGCATGCAATCAAAATCCTTTTTCAAATTTTTGTTATCTTTTTCTAAACATGCAATGCTAGATTTAAATGAATCTTGTTCTATATGCATGCAAGCAATGTTCTTTTTCAAATTTTTATTTTCTTTCTTAAGCATGTCATATTTTTCAAGAATTGTTTGACAAAATGAAGTGAGCTCATCATATGACATGTCCTCATCATCAGATTCGGAGTTTACCTCAAGGGGGTTATCCCCTTGGACCATATAGCACACGTTGGAGGTGTCGCTTTCAACGTCCGAATCGCTCCCCGCATAGTATTGATCTTTTTCGCCGAGGGAGATGAGGGTATTCCACACTACAAAAGCCGATTCAAAGTTAGAAACTCTAGATAAATAAATATCATCTAGGGTAGACTTTAAAGCATGAAGGGCTTTTGTATTAGCCTCAAAATTCTTACCATCTAAACAATATGCATTATTAGAAGTGGCAAGATAAACAAGATAACCTAGGGCTTTGAGGTACAAGGACATCTTCACCTTCCATATATGGATGTTAGCATTGTCAAACATGGGTGGTGACATGAAGTCCATGGTGTGTGTACAAATATTGTGATTAGCCTAAAATGAGGATCTTTTACTCTAGGTTATTAGACCAAATCAGAGTACCAAGCTCTGATACCAATTGTAAATCACCTAGAGGGGGGTGAATAGGTGATGGCTAATCTAATGGTCACTTTATGCCAAATGATGCAAATAATGCGGAAGCTAAGAACAATTATGACCTAATTAAATCTTTTACACTAAACACCACGTATAACCAAAGAGTGTTGCCGAATTCCCCGTGAAGGGCTCTGGACAAACTCCTCTAGATTCCCCTTGAATGGGTTGAGGTGCCGCGTTGGCTCTCTTGGTTAAATACAAGTGTTAGCAACAATCCCACGCAAGTATATCAATTAAGCACAAATGAATACATCAAGCATATAAAGATAGACAATAATTGAATGCAAAATATAAACAAGAGACAAAGAGAGAGAGAGTGAGCAATCGCAAACACAAGGGATTTGTTTCGAGGTTCGAGCACACTTGCTCTACATCCCCGCCTTCGACACACGAAGGATTTCCACTATGCAAGATCCCAATGGATCTCTCCTCGGTGCCGCAACACCTACAAGCCCTCGGACTCTCTAGTCCCGTACACACCGCAAGCCCACCGGCTCGTCGAGGCCGCACCTCAAACAACCGAGTCCGCACCCGAACTCAAAACAACGACGAGTACACTTGCCCGTCTCCTTAAAGAACAAAGAAAAGATCTTTGGTGATCACAACACTTTGATCACCTAAAGTACTCTCACTACAACACACCTATAGGATGTATAATCAATGGATAGCTCAAGTGTGGTGTGAGAAAAGCAAGGATGTGAAAGGTGGAGGAAAACTCAAAGACTTTCTTTTAACACTCTTGATAAAACTTCCCTTTAGATAGGAAATATTTGCTCTCTATTTTGTGGAGAAAACCCTTTAAAAAGTCTGGGAAAAACTGGCTCTAAGAGACTCCAAAATCTTATGTCAAAACAATGACAAGACCCCCAATTTATAGGCTGCCAGAAAACTAGCCGTTGGGATCTGTCAGTACTGCCGGTCGACCGGCCCGGTCGACCGCCAACGGTCGGATTTCTGACCGTTGGAGCCTCGGTCGACCGGTGCGGTCGACCGAACTTTCCAGAGAGCACTGCTCTCTGGAGCGGTCGACCGGCACGGTCGACCGTCCACCAGTACACACAGGCGTGCACGTTCGACCGACCCGGTTGACCGACTTCAGGGTTAGTCGACTTATAAGCTAGTATAAGTCGACTAGCTGAAGCCTGAAACAATTTTCTGGGATTAAAAAGTTTGTCTTTTTGGCCCAAATAAAATCCCATAAAATACATAAAAATCTACAAAAATAGGTTTACCAATATACTTTGATAATCAAACATGCTTGCATAAAATCAAGGCATGTTATAAAAGATTGGACTATTTTTGTAACTTGGAAATATTTGGCCCATGATAAAAACTGTATTTTTCTAAAACAATATTTTCCAAAACATATTTTTTCAAATCTTCATCAAATACAAAAACAAGATATACTTTTAAGACATAGTGTGTATGGATATGATCCACTACACAATCCAGATGAAATATCTATGTTTTTGTCATAAAGCTCTAAACTTGGTTTTGGTTAAAAGATATGAATATGAAAAATACCAAAAGCCAAACTTGTATTTTGTCACAAAGAAAAATCTTTTCTAAATTAAAAAATCTTTTATGAAAACAATTCTATCAAGAGTGTGTGTGTGATATATACTTGAGCAATCCACCAACTATCTATCCTTTACATTTGTAACTAAAACAAAAACAAAATCTTATACCTAGACACAAGTCTTCATCTTCTTGAAGTCTTCACTTGAAGTCTTCTCATCTTCTTGACTTGGTCCAAGCTTGATCCAAAAGCTCCTTGGATCACACCGTGCAAGCTCCAAATCTTAACATTTTATCCTTTGTTGAGCTATGCACCTACTAAGATCTTGATAATGAATCTGTCACTAATTAAACACAAGATCATTAGTAAACATAACTTCATGAGTTGATCATCATCAAAACTAGGGTGATAGGCCTTTGGGCCAACAGATACCTCCCACTGATCTTGCCCCTACCTGGCCAATTAACTTGTGGTCAGCTTCCGACAATATACGCCCGTGGATAATCTAACCAGTTAGGAGTCGTCTAGGTCTAAGTCAACCCTAGCATAGGCTTGTTTTCTTTTTCTTTTTTTCTTTGTTTGTTTGTCTGTTGTTTGTTTGTTTTCTTTTTTTTGTATACTGTGAAATGGATTCTAATAACACTAATTCTTTCAATTATAATATGAATTCATATTTCACCCCGACCTCATTTGACTCAGATAATTCTGACCCGGCAATGTACAACATGAACCAACCATATATGCCGGGTTAGGATTATCCGAATCAATATGACCCATATCCCCAACCATATGACCCTAATTTTCAAAATAATTTCAGCTGTTCACAGAGTTCATGGGGATTCACCTACCCCGAGTCAAATTTTCAACCATCTTTTCCACAATTTTCACAATATTCGTTCCCCAATTTTTTTTCCTGAACCACAAATTGAAGAAAAATCATCATTGGAAAGGAGTATAGAAGAGTCCTTACAATAAATGCAAAATTTGCTCAATTCACAATCCTTCCCACATCAAACTCCACATACTCCTTTTCTAGAGCATCCAATTGAAGAAGAATCTGAGTTAGAAAAGTGTTTGGAAGTCTTTTGTGATAGAATGCAAAACATGTTGGACTCCTCATCTCAAATAAATTTTCAAGAGTCCTACTCATCTTTTTCAATCTTACCTATTCAAAATGAACAACTATCAATACTGGACTTGAGTACCGAGCAGCAATTGCAAAATCCGATGGACTCACAAATCTACTATAATTTCCAAAATCAACTTCCGTACTCATATTTTCAAGAACCAATTGCAAAGAGTATGAAGACATGATTCCGAATCCACATTCTGTTACACGGTCTATCAGTAGATTAGACGCACTTCTGAGCGAATTGGTCAATGAGAGCGAGGAAAGCCTTTCTTATCAACCTTTGACCGATCCTTATATCCCTAACTCTATGATTGGACCCATGAATCATGTCATTTTTGAAATCCAGATTCAATTTCAGAACATATATTTGAACTTGACCACACTCCAAGTTATGAAAATCGCCTGGACATTCTGGCAAGTTATCCCTTTCCTGAAATTGAAACCGAACCTGAATGTGATCCTGAACCTCATGTTAGTAATTTCATTTCACTTTTTGATTCAATAATGGCTCTGGTATCTTTACCAGATTTTTTCTCTATTCCAGAGTCAGCATTGAATCCTGTACCAGTACACCGTGAAATGGCATCACCAATCTCCTATGATCACACTTCATTTTGGGAAAAGTGTGTGAACATCAATTCTTTGGTTTGGACCCTAATTTTGAACCAATTTCGACTCTCATTGTTGACTCTCGACTTGATCTGAGTCAACTTCCCGAGTTGGTATCAGTTTTTGTTCCTTTTCCATTTGAGTCTAAATCAATCATCTCTCAAAAGCACACTTCATTGTTGGACAAGAATGTTGAAGAAAATGATTCAGTCATTATTTTTGAAAATTGGCAATTAGATGGGGATAAAATTTTCAATAAGACCATTCAATCCATCATTCTTTTATTGGGTCATGTTAGAGAGGTCACTGGTGGGTTTCTGCAAGATCCACGATATTTTGATTGGGTCGTAATGCTTGGGCCAATCCGACCACTACCGGAGCTACCCCCTTGAGGTAATCTTCCTTTCCTCTCCATTTGTTTCATGTTTATACACATTCACGATGCATTGAGGACCATGCATGAGATAAGTCTGGGGGAGGGTTTACTAACGTAGTTAGTTTTATATTTTCTTCTTTTACACTTCTTTTTAATTTAAAAAAACTTTTTCTCTTTTTACAAAACTTTTTGAAACAAGATAAATAGTTTTGATTTATTTTTAAGAAAATTAAGATTATCTTAGGAATTAGGAAGACCTAAAATTATGAAATTTTAAACCAAGTCAAAATAATAGATCTTGTTTAAATTTTAAGATAAGAAAATATGATTGAAAAGATAATTTGATCTTGAATTTTTTGCCTTAGATTTATGCACTTCACACTTACACAATTTTTAGGATTGAAACAAAGACTAGAAATGCCATAAAAATATATTTTAAAAAAAATTATGATAATAAAAATCACTTAGTGAAGTTGGGTAATTATGCCTCAGGAAGCATGATTATTCATACCTAAAATGGTGAACAAAAAATAAAATAACCCCTTTAGTTTTGTAGCCTTGTTTACTCGAGTCCTTAAGTCCGAGGGATGTTTTCTCATCTGGTGCCCTAAGACCATCTGGTTTGGGAGTCACCGGCTAAAGGCTCACTACCCGGGTAAATAAGAAAGCCTAAGAAAACTAAGGGAAGAAAAAAGAAAAAAATAAATAAATAAAAAATATATATATTAAATAAATTGAATGAAAGTTTGAGTCGATATCCCAAAAATCTTCACAGTTCACAAAGTGCATATTTTTCTAAGAGTTTTATGAAAGATCAAAGAGTCAATTCAATTTTAAATTCTTACCTTTAATTTATAACAAGATTTTTTGCATTTTGACTTAGTTTAAGAAAGAACAATTTCTGGTTAACCTACGACCTTAGATCACTTGTATTTTCGCAAAAAATATTTCAACACTTTTCTCTATTTCAAAATGTGTTTTCAAAATACTAACATTTGATTTCTTTCTTTATGGATTTTATGGGTGTAATCCGCTGAAAACCCTCAGGAGACAAAACTCCTCCTCTAGGGGAAACTTAGAGGTTTAACGGCTTGTTGCATATGCTCAGTGCAATCGTGTCACCTGCGAAAGTGGTGTAATAATTCCTTAGTTTTTTGTTTTGCTCGGGACGAGCAAAAGATAAGTGTGGGGGTGTAATTAGTCTCTAATTTTGCATAATTTGTATCACATCTTCACATTGATTTCATATTAAATTTTTGCTAATAAAGCTTTGCTTCCTTGATTCTAGATCCATGGTGTGCAATGAAGAAGAAGACCCTAAATCACCATTTAATTGGTGATTAAAAGCCTATTAAAGATAGCCATTGACCTAGAGAGCTGATTCTGTAAAAATCAGGAGCTGCAAAGACGAAACCGGGCACAGGACCTGACAGGGGACAGACGTGACTGCGCGCGGCCCCGGCCGCATTTTGAGGCAGGGCCTGTCCCCTGGCCCCCCTCTTCCCTGGTGGCTATAAATACCCCCCTTGAGTTTCAGAGAGGAGATATGCAAGGTTTAGGGTAGTTCTCATTTTTCATTTTATAGTTTAGGGTAGTGTAGTGTAGTTTTTCTTCTTCTTCCTCCCTTGTATTTTCCATTTCTTGTAGATCTTGTATTAGGG
The DNA here is from genome assembly GCA_038442645.1 of Agave tequilana. Classification (NCBI taxonomy): domain Eukaryota; kingdom Viridiplantae; phylum Streptophyta; class Magnoliopsida; order Asparagales; family Asparagaceae; genus Agave; species Agave tequilana. Next base: position 60,052 of record JAVJIF010015267.1, on the reverse strand, counting down.
AGAGAGAGTGGTACATGTTGGGAAGCAAGAGTGCTTGTAATAGAAGGTGACAATCTATGAAAGGTGCTCTCTTACCTTATCTTTGTTTTCTTCTCTCTAATCTCTTTTACATGTGTAGCTAATCTTTTATCTCATGACAACTAACTACTAACCACCAATTAGTCTTACTTCTTATGTGATAATCCACATGAATCTAATAGCCTCGGTTTGGCCTTGCTCTTGCAAGAGCCATTGATGGCTCATGATGATGGATCTAACTCTAACTTTCTAACCGCTAACAAGCTAACATTACTTTACTCCATGCTTACTTTTAGTTTTGATGGTTTAAGTGTAGCTTGCACTTGTTTGTTAAGTAGGGTTGTGATGAGTTACATATGGGTTATGCTTTGAATTGCTCTTGAACTAAGGACTAGTGATGGCCAATGATACATGTGAGGCAACTATCACTAAGAAGTTAGTATGTTGGTGGAGTCATTAGTAGTTAGTAGCGTGAGTTTTCTTTCTTTTTCACTTTATTTTAGATATAAAAATAAAACTACAAAAACCATTCTTTTCTATGTTTCCCACTTCTTCGTATTTCACCGTTCTTCTCTTTTCATTCTTTTCTTTCTTTTCTTTTCATTCTTTAAAACTTTGAAGAACTTTTAACACAAACGTGAATCAACCGGTAAAGCTTCTATCGCCTCCCGTCCTTGTGGATTCAACTCGTTTTAGCCTCTATGCTATAACGGAAGTATCGAGGAAGCCAAAGCACACACAGTTTAAATCTTAATTTCAAAGCATACACTTTTTGTGCGTGATTTTCCCCCGATCACCCACCAATTCAAAAACCGCGTCTGACGATCAAACACGGGCACGGGCCTCGCGATGGCGGTTCACATTCAAAAGGGACTTCAGAGTTGAAAATTTTTAATAAGCCCCTTCAATGGCGGAAGCTAAATCAGATGGTTTTACTACCTGAAATAGGGACCTCCTGTGAATGAAACACCCATCGGAGTCTCAGGAGCAGCAGTGCTCGAGGACGAAGCCACATGTATAGCTTTTGGTGCCATTTCGACCGTAAAACCAGTGTCGAAGACGTTGAAAATAGAAAAAGCTTCAAGCTTTTCTTAACCCTAAAATGCTCGGCGAGGAAGAAGAGTCTAATGATGACTCTTGAGAGATCGTTGTCTTTTGTAGGCACAGTGATCCCCAGAGATACGCGACACTTGGCTTGAGGCCTAACCCCCGTCTGACGCGTGGCGTGCATATTAAATGCAACGCAAAATTCACGCGCCAAAGGAAAGATGTTCCTTCAACTCCGCCGGACATGTGGCAACGCGCCCAAAACACGGATTCGTGTTTAACAAAAATCGCGTCCCTCCAAAAATCACGTCTCTTCAGCGAGGCTAAAGCTGCGTCTGGTCAACAGAGTAGAGTTGCGTCTTCACTTCAAAGATCGCATCCCTCCAAGAGCCGCGTTTCTTCAGCAAACTAATAGAGGCGTCCCCACTCCAAGTAAGGACTGCGTCTTTTAAAGCAACATGATCCCTACGTCTACAAGACTTGCATTCAGTCTTTGCTTCTGCGAATCAATTCAACAGTACACTGGCACACGCAGATGACTGTTCACCTCTGGTTCAAAATACACCAACAACAAGCTCTTAGTACTGGAGAAGTCTAGACTGCGTATCTAGACACTCGTCACGATCATTTCTGGCGGCTTCAAAGGGTTTTATAGTACACTCACGAAGACCATATTTAAGATAGGATCAAGCTCAAGGCATCTCAAATGATTGTTAGTACAATCATGAGAAGTATGAATTCAACCAGAGCCAAAGTATTTCAAAATCCGTCCCAGTCAACCGCAGAATATCGAAAACTTTGGAGGGGGTTCTGTACACTGTCTAAAAATCACTAAAGACAAGTCATAAAAAAGCAGAGTCCAAATTCCAGACGCAGAGCTAATCATAGCCATCACTGCAACACCAAGATGCGAGGGTCAAAACCCTCATCTCAGCAGCACTGCAAAGACCAAGACGGGAGGGTTGAGACCTGCGTCTCAGCATTATTGCAGTCGCGAGACGCGAGGGTCAAAACCCGCGCCTCAACATTATTGCAGCACCAAGACGCGAGGGTCAAAACCCGCGTCTCAGTATTACTTCAGCAACAAGGCGCAAGGTTCAAAAACCGCGTCTCGGTTATAACCACCCTCATTACTGGGTCAATTACTGCCAACGTAATGAGAGAGTTAACCATAATTATGAAACATTTTTATGGGACACGTTCACCCCTGAAACCTCTATAAATGGCCCCGTTTGCTATGGAGAAGGGGTTAATCGAAAAATTCTGAGTAAAAAAAAGAATTTCGGTTGCGAGTTGTAAAAGCACCAAGACCTCCACTGAAAAGAAAGAAAGAGTTCAACTCTTCTAACAACTTGCTGCGTACAAGTTTGTCTTTGCCTATAATCTCTTTGAGATTATTAGTGAACAGGAGCTGTGTTACTCCGTCCGCTATCCAAAGAGAGAATTCCCAAGAGGTCCTGACGTTCACTCGATCAACGAAAAACAAGATTCACTTTCTACCGCCGCATCAAGAACCCAGTACTAAACAAAGAGGGGATTCAAGCGTGAACATCTTCCCTCTCTTATAATCGGAGTATTGATCCGTTGTAATTCTTCATTGATTCAAGGAAATTTTACACGAATTTCTCCCACCAAACATGTTCCATCTTATATATATATTCTTTTAGAAAACTATGTAAAACTCCTATGTTAATGCTTGCCATGAACTTTTATAATATAATGAAATGCTTGTATTAATAGTGTTGGCCCAAAGGCCTTCCACCCTAGTTTTGATGATAATTAACTCATGTAGTTATGTTTACTAATATTCTTGTGTTTTTAGTCTCAGATCTTATAACAAGATGTTAGTTTGGTGATAGCTTTAACAAGAGGTGTTTGGAAGCTTCATAAGTGATTCCAGGGCTCAAGATTCAAGATCTCACATTGCCTAGCCCATGGATGGAGTTTGGATCGGGTCTACTTGAAGATTGAAGATCATCAAGAAAACTTAGGTATCCTAGTTTAGTTTAGTGTGTTTAGATCCATGTGTAAAGCTTAGTATAGTTGATATGCTCAAGTGCATAAACACACACGTTTTATGTTTGGTTTTTGGTTTTCATGAATAGTTGATCAAAACAAGTTTAATTGATATATGTATAGTTGTTTCATTCTATACATGCATGCTTAACTTTTAAACAAACTTATTTTGACTTTCCTATTCATGTATTGAAAAATCCATGTTTGATAAAAATATATGTTTTGATTTTTGGTAAAAATGTTAAGAAACAAAAATGGTTTCATATGCTTGATATTTGAGTAGAAATATTTATCACATGTTTATATATCAATGAAAGATGATAAAAACATTTTTGAGATTTTTAGAAGTTATTAAAAGAATTTTCAAGATATGTTTTAAACCAGTTTCAGACCCAGTCCTGTCTGTCAGGCCAGGCCGGTCGACCGTGGGTCGACCGAACCATAGGCCGGTCGACCCGTACGGTCGACCGACGTGCACAGAACCGTGCACGTCTGGCACACAATGGGACGGCCGACCGGGCGGTCGACCGTAACTAAGAGCAGTGCTCTCTGTTTATTCGGTCGGCCGGGCGGTCGCCCGGTTTGCTCCAACGGTCGGATTTTTGACCGTTGGCGGTTGACCGGCCGGTCGACCGGAAACCTGTCAGGCTGACAGATCAGCCTAACGGCTAGTTTCTGGTTTGGCCTATATAAACCCCATTTCTTTAGGGTTTTGGCTAAGATTTTTAGAGCTAAAATTTCCTAACATCTTCAGTGTTTTAAACAAGTTTTCAAAAGAGTTTTAAGCCAAAAAGGATTCATCTTATTTGTTTTAGGTTTTTTGAAAAAATCAAAGGAAATAGAATTTTGGGAGATTTGTGTTTGTTCTTCATTTCCATTATCTTCAAGAGTTTTCCCAAGATTATTTCTTTGAGTTTTTGTTTTCCAAAACACCTAGTTTTTCACTTGAGCTATCACCTATCCTAATCTATTAGGATCATTTGTTTGTGGAAAAAAGAGAGTTTGTGGTTGAAAGGAACCACTTGTTGTAAAACCCTTGCTTTGATTGGGTTGCTCCCTCTTTGGTAGAGGTTGAGATTGTGGTTTACTCCCTCTAGTGAGAGTTGGAGTTGGTTGTTGTTTGCTCCCTCTAGTGAGAGGTGGAGTTGGTTGTTGTTTGCTCCCTCTAGTGAGAGGTGGAGTTTGGTTGTAACCCTCTTCGGTAGAGGTGTTGGTTGTTATTTGGCTAAGGGCCTACCCCTCTTGTGTGAGGTGGTGTTTGTATTGAGAGAGGAGTTTAGTACTCCTTGTGTTGTTACAAATCCTCCTCGGTGGAGGTTCCCTCGGTGGGAGATAGTGGATTGGAAATCCTTCACGGTGGTGAAGGCAGGGATGTAGAGCTAGGTGCTCGAACCTCGAAACATATCTTTGCCTTTGCGTTTGATCCAATATCTCTCAACTCTCTCTCTTGTTTATTTGTGCAAAGCATCATTCATTATTCATATCATACATTCTTGCATTGTACCTTGCATATTTTATATTGCTATATCTTATGTATGCTTGGTTGTTTGTGTGTGCCTCACTTATACTTAACCACAAGAGCTTCACATAGCACCTCAACCCATTCAAGGGGAATCAAGAGGAGTTAGTCCAGAGCCCTTCACGGGGAATTCAGCTACACTTATTGGTTGTATTAAGTTTATGCAAAATTTGTATTAGCTTCCGCATTTAGAGCATTTAGTTTCTAGATTAGCACTTTCACCTATTCACCCCCCCTCTATGTGTGCTTTCAATTGGTATCAGAGCCAACGCTCCTGATATTTAGGCTTAACATCCTAGGAGTGAGATCCATTTGTTTGCTAATCTTGTTTGCATTTGCTTGTTTGCACACATATAGTTTACCATGGACTTCATGACCCCACTGAAAAGTCACCTAGAGGGGGGGTGAATAGGTGACGATGTTAATCTAGTGAACTAAATGCGGAATTTAAAAACTTAATGCAAATTACACTCAAGTGTGATCAACAAATGATGCACACACAACCAAGCCAAGCAAATATGAATGAGCAATATAAATATATGCAAGGTACAAAGTAAAGAGAGAGTTAGAGAGAGTCAATGGATCAAGCGCAAACAACAAGATATGTTCCGAGGTTCGAGCACCCAGCTCTACATCCCCGCTTTCGACACACGAAGGATTTCCAATCCACTAGCTTGTCCACAAAGGACTCCCACAAAGGGAACCTCCACCGAGGATTTGGGGCAATCACAATTACAAGGAGTTCCCAACTCCCCTCCTTACAAACACAACCTCCTCCTTGAGGCACTTCTCCAATCCAACAAACAATCACCTCACAACTTGAGGGATTAGCACCAAGCTTACACAAAACACCTCACAACCCAAGTTGCACAACCTCCTCAACACAATGAGGGAAATGGCACAAAGCAAGAATTGGGTTTACAACTTAGTGGTTTCAAACAACAACCACAAAACAATCTCTTTTTCCCACACAAAATCCTATAGAAAAGATAGTAGATTTTAGCTCAAGTGTGGAGAAAACCAAGGGATTTGAAACCAGCAACTCAAAGAAAATCTTTGGGAAATAAATGAAACCAAGATAGAGAAGTTCAATTCAAAAGCTTTTTCCAAAACCCTTTCTTTGATTTTTCAAACCCTAATGAAAACACCAAAAAGATTGTTCAATTTGAATCCAAAAACCTATTTTGATTGCAGCAAAAACACCTGAGAGAATGAAAATTTTAGCCAAAAATTCTTAGAGAAAAACTCTTACAAATGGGGTATTTATAGGCTAATCCAGAAAATAGCCGTTGGCTGTAATTTTTGCCAGAATTACCTTGCCGGTCGACCGCCCGGTCGACCGCCCAACGGTCAATTTTTGACCCGTTGGCGCTAGCGGTCGACCGCCCGGTCGACCCAAACAAACAGAGAGCAATCCTGCTCTCAGTCGGTCGACCGGCCCGGTCGACCGGCTATAGGTGTAGCCAGCGTGCACGTTTCTGTGCACGTCGGTCGACCCGTACGGTCGACCGTCTACAGGTGCGGTCGACCGTACCGGTCGACCGGTCAGCCTGGCAGACACCAAAGCAGGTCAGAAATCTGGGGAAATAAATATTCAATAAATTCTTATAAATTTCTAAAAATCCCAAAAATAGTTTTGTCAAATTGCATTGATATATAAACATGTGATAAAAGTTTTGACTCAAATATCAAGCAACTAAAACTATTTTTATGTCTTATCATTTTTACCAAAAACCAAAAACTGTTTTCTAAAACTTGAATTTTGAATAGAAAATACGTTTTGTCCAAAACACTTCCAGATACAAAAACATGATAATTAAACACTTTGAAGTATGATGCATATGGATAGAAATCTAATATACATGAAACAAATATATATCATAGTTTTTGTCATTAATTCCAAATATGTTTTGTCAAAAATACCAAAACATAAAACTCATGAAGTAGACTATCAAACTAAGTTTGTTTAAGCAATAGAAGAAAGCATGTATATAGAACAAATCATATATACATTAAACCATGTAAACTTGTTTTGATCTATCTATTCATGAAAACCAAGATCAGTTAAACCTAAAACCGAAAAAACGAAAACTAATATTCAAAACATGAAACGTGTGTGTCGTGAACTTAAGCATTATCATACTATTCTAATCTTTACAATTTAAATCTAAACACAAACTAAACTAGGGATACCTAAGTCTTCTTGTAGAGCGCAATATCCAAGCCGACTCGATCCAAAACTCTTTGATCCACCGAGCAAGTGCTATATATGATCTTTGACGCTTGGGCTCTTGAATCAACATGTGGGTAGCTTCCAAATCATCTTGTTGAAGCTAATCACCTACTAATAACTTGATTAAAGATCTGAAACTAAAATCACAAGATTATTAGTACACATAACTACATGAGTTAATCATCATCAAAACTAGAGTGGAAGACCTTTGGGCCAACAATCTCCCCTTTTTGATGATGACAAAACTCATGGAGTTATATATGCATGGATTAAAGTAAAGCTTCAAAGAAGCTCCCCCTTAACTCATGCATAACAATAAAACATATAAGATATGCAATTAATGTTCTTAAACACATATAAACATGTTCTGGATACCAATTAAAATAAAACATAAACAATGAAACATGCTCTTGATACTCTTGATACCAATAAAACAATAATATTGAAACCAACATATTATTACTAATGAAAACCAACTAAAACATATGCATAAATCAACCATGCATATAAACTACAAATTCTTCTCCCCCTTTTTGTCAATCATCAACAAAGGGGTAAAAACAAACATGATAGAAACAAAGTTTTCTCCCCCTAAATGTTTGAAACAAAGAACCAATAAACTATTCTAAGGGGTGAAACCAAAGTCAATATGATATCAATTGAAAATAACAAACTTTGAGAAATGCCAAATCCTATTTGAAATAAAACAGGGCATTGAAACAAAATAACATTTTATATCAAAATGAAAACATGTAATGTAAACTTGATACCAATAGATAATAAAAAATTGATACCAAATTTAAGGAAACAAATAGCATCTTGATACCAAAAGAAGATATTTTTCATCATAAGCATATGATACCAATTACTTTAATATCATAAATTTAGGGAGTGGGAAACAAAAACAATGGTAAATCAAATACCAATTGAAATATAAAATACGAGTTTTCTCCCCCTTTATGAAATACCAAAAGAAAATATGCATAGGCTTGAAATAAGATGCCAATTGAAAATTAAATCAATTGAAACATGATATTCATTAAAAATTCAAGCTTAGCAATCTTAAAATTATGATAAAGCTTGTATAAGGATACCAATTGAAAAACTCAAGCTTAACATAATCAAAATTTGTGCTTCAAGATATAGGGATATAATAAGCACAAATAAATTATCTATATATGTATGTAAGAAATAGATACCAATAGAAATTGATACTATGTGAAGTGTAAGCATACATATATAAAACAAAACATATATGAGTATACAAAAGGATGTCAAGATTGATACTAATTGAAAGAATTCAATGATACCAATTGAAACAAGAATAAGATCAAGTGTATGACTCATATCAACTACCACCCATTTCATGATCAAGTTTAAAATGATTTCATTATAAAGCATACATGAGCATGATCTCCCATCCAACCGCCCATTAAAGGTAGGGTTTTCAAAAATAAGTTGAAAATAAGCTTTGTTTGAAAATCTCTACCATAGTAAAGAATACGAACTAGTTATAGGAAAAACTTTTAAAACTAGTACGAAATCCTTCAAGTAAGGAATAAAACATAATTGTTTTTCATGAAACATATGTAAATCGCATGATCACTAAACACTCAAAGTCCATAAAGCTCATACAAATTCTCATGAAAACAAATCATGAGTAAACATTAAATAGGGTGAGTGTACAAGTGTTGTGTGTAACATATCATCATGAAAATGGATAATCAAGCTCGATTGAAATTCCTTTAAAACATGAACACATGAAAAACTAACTCTTCTTTACTAAAGGAAATTTCCTCAAGGACACGAAAATCATCATAACAAATTAAACTCCAAGGCATATGTATGTTTTGACAAAACAAAAGTATACATACATATCCCTAAACACAATTGAGTCCAAAATATAGATTTGTATGAAAAGCAAATGACTCAAGGGGCATACATGTATATCTTAAGATTTGTCAAAATAGACATATACATGAAGTGAAAACACTTAATCATAGGAAAACACATCAAAAATAGGAATACATGTTTGAATGCATGAATCATCAAAACTAGACTATACTAGAACATCTAATGGGTACAAATAGGCATCCAAGCACAAACATATATAAAGGTTTATTTGTGGCCCATTCTATGTACAAGTATAAATCCTAGTTTTAATGAAAACTAACATCTAAGCATATATCCAAATCATTAAGCATAAAACGAGTCATAAATCAACAATATTCTAAAAATGATCATTATGTAAATCCACATGCTATAAAGATCATGATATACATCAAAACAATTGTGAAAACACAAAATATGGATTCATATAAACAATGGTGATTTCAAATTTCAATACATGTATTGCAATAAACATACTATTCAAAACATGAATCATTAAAACAAAAATCATAGAATCATGAACATCATATGATCATTATGCATATGCATGTGCATTAGATCTAAAGCATACATGTTAGTTTAAACAAGGTGAGACACTAAATATAGATCCATATGAAACATGGGTGCTCAAGTAGCTAAACATGTACAACCTTAATCCAATGAACATGGCACAAGCACAATGAACAACAAAACACAACATGCTATAAAAGGATGAACATAAAAAGCATGTAAACATTAAATGGAGTAAGGAATTGTTACCAAAACCGAAGAGGCAACTCTCCATGTCTCCAAAACCTGGTGGTCCTCCCACCAATTCTCCTTGAGAGTAAAGCATCCAAATGGTTCTCCTTTAGCTTAGAATGCATCCACCTCAAGGCACCAACACTCTCACGTTATGCGAGAGCCTCCACCTACATCAAACATCAAAGAGGTGGATCTTGGTACCCATTTTCTTGTGGGTCCACGGGGGTTAGTATCTCCCCTAACCAAACAAGATTAGTTGCTAAATTTTCAATATGTAATCTATCATAACAAAATCTAGCAAGGTGGCCTTTTCGACCACAATGTGTACAAGTGTACACATGAGCATACATGTTATGATTGTGTCCGTGATGAGCATGTGTATGCCGTGATGGGTGTGCATGCATAGTTGGAGCTTGTTTCTTGCGAACCAAGGATTCCAACGAGTGTGATTTAAACCACATTGGCTCAAAGTGGAGCCCAAACAATCAACACTTTTCTTCAAATTATTTATATCATTTTCAATGCTAGAAGATAAAGTGGGACATGCAATAGGTGTGCTAGAACAAGAAGCTACACTAGCATGGCAAACATCAATCTCTTTTTGCAAGGATTTATTTTTAATCAAAGCCAAATCCAATTCTTTTGTAATTGCATCAATATCATTTTTCAAAGTTAGATTTTCTTTAAAGTAAAATCCAATTTTGAAGATAAAATCTCATTGTGCTTTACAACATCATCACAATCATTTTTGTTTTTCAAAAATTCATTTTTCTTTAAAGCAAGTTCAAGTTGAGATTTAAGTGAGTCACATTCACTTGCAATCTCTTCCTTCTCTTACAACATCAATTCAAAATTAGAGCATAAATCCTTTAATTCATTTTTCAAAATAAGATTATCATCTTTCAACAAATCATGTTCTTCTAACAAATTCTCAAGCTTTTGAACAAGTTCCATATTCAAAGTTTGAACTTCAAAACATCCATGATAATAGGAACTAGAGCTATCATCTATTGAGAATTCGATTGTACCTCAAGGGAGTTCTTCCCTTGGACCATGAGGCATTGCTCTTCGAACTTTTCTCTCTTAGATCTCCTCATCTTGTTGATAATCTTGGAAGCTCGGGAGAAGTCAAGATGCTCCAAACTGCAAAAGCCGAATCATAACGATCAAAAACAAGTAATAAATGTTCATTAAGAGATGCTCTAAGTGCCCTAAGTGCTAATGCATTGGCCTTCTTATGCTAGCTACTATTTGGGAGGGATTCTATGGTAATGGCTTGATAAACTAGATGTCCTAGGTCTTTTAAATGTTTAGTCATATTAGCCTTCCAAGCATCAAGTCTAAAATGATCAAACATAGGAGGGCTAGCCATAAGTGCAAACTAAATGTGTGCAAATGAAAATGCAAATGAAGATTAGCAAACCAAGATCTCACCCCTAGGTTTTTAAACCTAAATATCAGGAGCGCTAGCTCTGATACCAATTGAAAAGTCACCTAGAGGGGGGGTGAATAGGTGACGATGCTAATCTAGTGAACTAAATGCGGAATTTAAAAACTTAATGCAAATTACACTCAAGTGTGATCAACAAATGATGCACACACAACCAAGCCAAGCAAATATGAATGAGCAATATAAATAGATGCAAGGTACAAACTAAAGAGAGAGTTAGAGAGAGTCAATGGATCAAGCGCAAACAACAAGATATGTCCGAGGTTCGAGCACCCAGCTCTACATCCCCGCCTTCGACACACGAAGGATTTTCAATCCACTAGCTTGTCCACAAAGGACTCCCACAAAGGGAACCTCCACCGAGGATTTGGGGCAATCACAATTACAAGGAGTTCCCAACTCCCCTCCTTACAAACACAACCTCCTCCTTGAGGCACTTCTCCAATCCAACAAACAATCACCTCACAACTTGAGGGATTAGCACCAAGCTTACACAAAACACCTCACAACCCAAGTTGCACAACCTCCTCAACACAATGAGGGAAATGGCACAAAGCAAGAATTGGGTTTACAACTTAGTGGTTTCAAACAACAACCACAAAACAATCTCTTTTTCCCACACAAAATCTTATAGAAAAGATAGTAGATTTTAGCTCAAGTGTGGAGAAAACCAAGGGATTTGAAACCAGCAACTCAAAGAAAATCTTTGGGAAATAAATGAAACCAAGATAGAGAAGTTCAATTCAAAAGCTTTTCCCAAAACCCTTTTCTTTGATTTTTCAAACCCTAATGAAAACACCAAAAGATTGTTCAATTTGAATCCAAAAACCTATTTTGATTGCAGCAAAAACACCTGAGAGAATGAAAATTTTAGCCCAAAAATTCTTAGAGAAAAATTCTTACAAATGGGGTATTTATAGGCTAATCCAGAAAATAGCCGTTGGCTGTAATTTTTGTCAGAATTACCCTGTCGGTCGACCGCCCGGTCGACCGCCCAACGGTCAATTTTTGACCCGTTGGCGCTAGCGGTCGACCGCCCGGTCGACCCAAACAAACAGAGAGCAATCCTGCTCTCAGTCGGTCGACCGGCTATAGGTGTAGCCAGCGTGCACGTTTCTGTGCACGTCGGTCGACCCGTACGGTCGACCGTCTACAGGTGCGGTCGACCGTACCGGTCGACCGGTCAGCCTGGCAGACACCAAAACAGGTCAGAAATCTGGGGAAATAAATATCCAATAAATTCTTATAAATTACTAAAAATCTCCAAAAATAGTTTTGTCAAATTGCATTGATATATAAACATGTGATAAAAGTTTTGACTCAAATATCAAACAATTAAAACTATTTTTATGTCTTATCATTTTTACCAAAAACCAAAAACTGTATTTTCTAAAACTTGAATTTTGAATAGAAAATACGTTTTGTCCAAAACACTTCCAGGTACAAAAACATGATAATTAAACACTTTGAAGTATGATACATATGGATAGAAATCCAATATACATGAAACAAATATATATCATAGTTTTTGTCATTAATTCCAAAATATGTTTTGTCAAAAATACCAAAACATAAAACTCATGAAGTAGACTATCAAACTAAGTTTGTTTAAGCAATAGAAGCAAGCATGTATATAGAACAAATCATATATACATTAAACCATGTAAACTTGTTTTGATCTATCTATTCATGAAAACCAAGATCGGTTAAACCTAAAATCGAAAAACCGAAAACCAATATTCAAAATATGAAACGTGTGTGTCGTGAACTTGAGCATTATCATACTATTCTAATCTTTACAATTTAGATCTAAACACAAACTAAACTAGGGATACCTAAGTTTTCTTGTAGAGCGCAATCTCCAAGCCGACTCGGTCCAAAACTCTTTGATCCACCGAGCAAGTGCTATATATGATCTTTGACGCTTGGGCTCTTGAATCAACATGTGGGTAGCTTCCAAATCATCTTGTTGAAGCTAATCACCTACTAATAACTTGATTAAAGATCTGAAACTAAAATCACAAGATTATTAGTACACATAACTACATGAGTTAATCATCATCAAAACTAGAGTGGAAGGCCTTTGGGCCAACACCCACCTATGTATGATGCTTCCAACATTCTGTTTGGAAGACTAGGATGTCCATTTACCTATAAACCCTAGGCTTGCATGTTTTCCTTACCGCTACAATAAATGCTATCTTGGTAATAGCAATCATATAGGGGCCAATGCACAAGCCCTTGAGGCTATTAGAAGTACACTTTCAAAAGAATATCTTTTACATGTTTCTAATATTGATTCCGCCTTTGCAGTGTGGAATTTGTTGACTAACACAACCACCACCTCCAAGCTTCAAGTACAAATCCAACAAGAAGAGGGAATCTAGTAGAGAATCCGAGTCACAATGCTTAATGGTCAAGGGAATGACTCCCTTGAAGTACAATCGAAAACTCAACTAGATAGTTTTGATTCTAATCCTTCATGTGATGAAAATATTGATGCCCATGCCTTGAATGAAGACTATCTATAGTTTGTTAAAAATTGATTGAAAAATATAATGTTTTGAAAAAGAAAAGTCTAGGCATTAATAATGAAAATAAAAATTTGATTGCTAGACTTGATATTGTTTTGCAAGAGAAAGAGGAGATTGCTAATGAGAGGGATTCATTAAAATCTTAACTTGACCTTGCATTAAAAGAAAATAAAATTTTAAAATCTAAAAATGATTGTGAAACTCTTTTGAAGAAAAATGAAAATTTGTCTTCGAAAGTTGATTTGTTTTAAAAGAGAATGTTGCTTTGAAAATAAAATTATTTCTATTTCAAATGATTTAAATGTTTGTTTAGAGAAAAATATTGTTTTGCAAAATAAAATTGATGCACATGTTTGCCATGCTAGGGTAGTTTCACACACTTCACCCATTGCATGCTCCACTTCTTCTTTGATTGAAAATGATATAAATTTAATTAAGAAGAAAATGGATTGTTTGGGCTTCACTATGAGCCAATGTGCCATGAACCATACACGCTTGGAATCCTTGGTTCGAAAGAAACAAGTTCCATTTATTATGCATGCACACCATACACGGCATACACATGCTCCTCACGGACACCATCACACTATGTATGCTCATGTGTACACATGTACACATTGTGGACGTAAGGGCCACCTTACTAAATTTTGTTATGATAGAATACATGTTGAAAATTTAGCAAATAAGTTTGCTTGGGTTAGAGAAGGTACTAACCCTCATGGACCCAAAAGACAATGGGTACCAAAGACCACCCCTCCTATTTTTGATGTAGGTGTGGGCTCTCACATGACGTGAGAATTGCCGTACCTTGGAGTGGATGCGTTCCGAGCTTCATCGAGATCAATTGGATGCATCACTTTCAAGGGAAGTTTGGTGGGACAGCCACCATGTTTTGGAGTTTTGGAGTTGGTAACGATCTCTAAACTCCCATTTTATTTATGCTCATGCTTGTTCATTCATGATATTTTAGCATAATCATGTCTTAATTGTTTTTGTGTTTAATGTGGTATAAACTAATTTAAATGTAGTTTTTATAAAAACTTGCATGTATGCATGTACAAATAGTGAGAACAAATTGATTCATATATGTTTGCACTTCATGCTCATTTGTACCCACTATATGCACATGTATAAGTTAGTTTTGATGATTCTTTCATTTATACATGTTTTTGCCTACCTTCATGTTTCAACTTCATGTATATGTATTTTGAATTCAAATCTAATAAATATACATGTATACCCGTGAGTCTCTTGCCTTCATGCAAACATCTTTATTAGACTCTTTTACGTTTGGGATATGTATGTGTATTGTTAGGATTGGATAAATCATACATATACCTAGAAGTTTGTGTTTTAGATTTTTCATGATTTGTTTTAATTGTTATTCATGTTTCTTTTTGAGCTTAAATGACTATTTTCATAAAAATGCTATTTACATGATCTTTTAACACTCACGTTTTCATTTATTTATTCATGACTTAGTTTCATGATCATTTTGAGCTTTATAGACCATGAGTGATTAAATCTTTATGTATTTAGTTATGTTTTATGAAAAACATATGATTTGATGTATTTGAAGGATCTTTAACTAGTTTTTCAAAATCATTTTATACTAGTTATTTATTCTTCAATAAGCTTATGAGATATACTCATGATCCTACTTTTTATGGGTAAAATCTTTTGTATTCTCAAGATTTGATGCTTCATGATTTGAATATAAGTTTAAATGTTAGTTTTGTCAACACTAGGATTTATACTTGTACATATTATGGGCCACAAATAAATCTATATATGTTTGAGCTTGAATGCATATTTGAACCCATTAGATGTGCTAGTATAGTCTAGTTTTGATGATTCATACATTTTAACTTGTATTCTCAATTTTGGTTTTGTTGTGTGTTTATTTATTTAACTTCATGTATATGTCTAGTTTATCCAAATTATTGTTTATACATATACATCCTTTTTAAGCTACGTGCCTTCATGTATATATCTTAGTGGACTCGTTGTGTTTGGATATGTATGTATACTTTAGTTTGTATAGGACATACATATACCTTGAAGATTAAATAAGTTCTGATGTTTCCATGTTTCAAGGAATTTTGAGCTTAATGAATATTTTCATAATCATGATCCTCACATTTTTGATAATGCACTCACCCTTCTTATTTACTCATGTTTTGTTTTCTTGAGTCATTGTATGCTTCATTGATTATGAGTGTTAGTTATTTTGTGAATTTCATGTTTTATGAAAAATAATTTATTTTTATTCCTTGCCTGAAGGATTTCGTACTAGTTAACAAAATTTTCTATTTTAAACTAGTTCGTATTCTTCGTTTTGATAATATGAGTTATACCATGCTACTATTGTTGTTCAGTTGGTATCATTGAATTCTTTCAATTGGTATCAAATTTGATCCTTTTGTATACTCATATGTGTTTATGTATGTATGCTTTCAATCCAATGGTATCAATGTCAATTGGTATCTATTTTTCATACATATATGTATTTGTTTGTGCCTACTATATTTCTATGTCTTAGAGCACAAAAATTTGTTTATGCTAAGCTTGAAAATTTCTAATGATTGATTGGTTTTCAATTGGTACCTTAAAACAAGCTTATGCATGTGTTTTGTTTGTATTTCATAAAGGGGGAGAAAAATTCAATTTTCTTATTTCAATTGGTATTTGTTTCCCACTCCCTTACTTATGATAGAAAATAAAAATTTCAAATTGATATCATGTGCTTAAAAGGAAAATTACTCTCTTTTGATATCAAGATGGTTTATATTTTAAATTGGTATCTAAAAATTTTGTTTAAAGAAAAATTCAAAGTTTTTGATTTATATTGTCTATATGCAAGGAGAGCTTAACATCTTTTCTACATATAGATTCATATGAGTGTATCTAGTATTGAGGAGCTTGACATCTCTTCTCTATGTGATACACGTGTGTAGGGGGAACTTCACATCTCTCCTTATGCATTACATAATATGTGTTATGTGAATTGAGGCTTATCATCCCTTCTTCATATAATGCATATGTGTAGGGAAGTTAACTTAGCGTCTTCCTCTTCATGAATGTATATCGCATATATCATTTATTAATTGTTTCATGTTCACTTTAAATTGGTATCAAGATGCCCTTCATTGACATATAAGTTTCAATTGGTATCATATTTGAGTGTACATATTATGATTTTTATTTACCCCTTATTTATATTACTTTTGTTTTAGACCAAAAGGGGGAGAAAAGTTTGTTTTTTGTGTTTTTTTTTACCCCTTTGTTGATGATTGACAAAAAGGGGGAGAAAGATTTTGAGTTTCATTGAGTTTATATATGCATATTTATGTTTTGCATATATTAAGTTTTAGTTTAATATAAGTTTAATTTTAATTGGTCTCTAGAGCATGCTTTGTTTTGAATATTTCATTTGGTATCTAGAGCATCTTGTTATGCATTGTCATTCATGCATATTTATGTTATTTGTTTTATGCATGAGTTAAGGGGGAGCTTCTTTGAAGCTTAACTTTAATCCATGCATATATAACTCCATGAGTTTTGTCATCATCAAAAAGGGGGAGATTGTTGGCCCAAAGGCCTTCCACCCTAGTTTTGATGATGATTAACTCATGTAGTTATGTTTACTAATATTCTTTTGTTTTTAGTCTCAGATCTTATAACAAGATGTTAGTTTGATGGTAGCTTCAACAAGAGGTGTTTGGAAGCTTCACAAGTGATTCCAGGCTCAAACTTCAAGATCTCACATTGCCTAGCCCATGGATGGAGTTTTGGATCGGGTCAACTTGAAGATTGAAGATTGTCAAGAAGACTTAGGTATCCTAGTTTAGTTTAGTGCGTTTAGATCCATGTGTAAAGCTTAGTATAGTTGATATGCTCAAGTGCACAAACACACATGTTTTATGTTTGGTTTTTTATTTTCATGAATAGTTGATCGAAACAAGTTTAATTGATATATGTATAGTTGTTTCATTCTATACATGCATGCTTAACTTTTAAACAAACTTATTTTGACTTTCCTATTCATGTATTGAAAAATCCAAGTTTGATAAAAATATATGTTTGGTTTTTGGTAAAATGTTAAGAAACAAAAATGGTTTCATATGCTTGATATTTGAGTAGAAATATTTATCACATGTTTATATATCAATGCAATATGATAAAAACATTTTGGGATTTTTAGAAGTTATTAAAATAATTTTCAAGATATGTTTTAAACCAGTTTCAGACCCAGTCCTGTCTGTCAGGCCAGGCCGGTCGACCGTGGGGTCGACCGAACCATAGGCCGGTCGACCCGTACGGTCGACCGACGTGCACAGAACCGTGCACGTCTGGCACACAATGGGACGGCCGACCGGGCGGTCGACCGTAACTGAGAGCAGTGCTCTCTGTTTATTTCGGTCGGCTGGGCGGTCGGCCGGTTTGCTCCAACGGTCGGATTTTTGACCGTTGGCGGTCGATCGGCCGGTCGACCGGAAGCCTGTCAGACTGACAGATCAGCCTAACGGCTAGTTTCTGGTTTGACCTATATAAACCCCATTCTTTAGGGTTTTGGCTAAAATTTTTAGAGCTAAAATTTCCTAACATCTTCAGTGTTTTAAACAAGTTTTCAAAAGAGTTTTGAGTCAAAAAGGATTCATCTTATTTGTTTTAGGTTTTTGGAAAAAATCAAAGGAAATAGAATTTTGGGAGATTTTTGTTTGTTCTTCATTTCCATTATCTTCAAGAGTTTTCCCAAGATTATTTCTTTGAGTTTTTGTTTTTCAAAACACCTAGTTTTTTCACTTGAGCTATCACCTATCCTAATCTATTAGGATCATTTGTTTGTGGGAAAAAGAGAGTTTGTGGTTGAAAGGAACCACTTGTTGTAAAACCGTTGCTTTGATTGGGTTGCTCCCTCTTTGGTAGAGGTTGAGATTGTGGTTTATTCCCTCTAGTGAGAGGTGGAGTTAGTTGTTGTTTGCTCCCTCTAGTGAGAGGTGGACTTGGTTGTTGTTTGCTCCCTCTAGTGAGAGGTGGAGTTTGGTTGTAACCCTCTTCGGTAGAGGTGTTGGTTGTTGTTTGGCTAAGGGCCTACCCCTCTTGTGTGAGGTGGTGTTTGTATTGAGAGAGGAGTTTGGTACTCCTTGTGTTGTTACAAATCCTCCTCAGTGGAGGTTCCCTCGGTGGGAGATAGTGGATTAGAAATCCTTCACGGTGGTGAAGGCGGGGATGTAGAGCTAGGTGCTCGAACCTCGAAACATATCTTTGCCTTTGTGTTTGATCCAATATCTCTCAACTCTCTCTCTCTGTTTATTTGTGCAAAGCATCATTCATTATTCATATCATACATTGCTTGTATTGTACCTTGCATATTTCATATTGCTATATCTTGTGTATGCTTGGTTGTTTGTGTGTGCCTCACTTATACTTAACCACAAGAGCTTCACATAGCACCTCAACCCATTCAAGGGGAATCAAGAGGAGTAGTCCAGAGCCCTTCACGGGGAATTCGGCTACACTTGTTGGTTGTATTAAGTTTGTACAAAATTTGTATTAGCTTCCGCATTTAGAGCATTTAGTTTCTAGATTAGCACTTTCATCTATTCACCCCCCCTCTAGGTGTGCTTTCAAATAGGTGCTTGACCTGTATCTTGTTAATATTATGGAGTTTATAGAGTAGTAATGAGTTTGCTATGTGTTCTTTACCAGATTGTCAGATCAATAATTTGAAAGATATGCACTAGTAGTGGAAATGTTATGAAGCCTTAAGTATGCTGACGTTAGCCGAAATTAAATTGTTGTATCATGATGGATCTCACGCTTGGATTAAGGATAACCATGATGATTGTGATAACTGAAAATATTAAGATTGGGACCTTTACAGTTGGTATCAGAGCTAAGGGTTATAGGTAGAAGGAGAAGGTTAAGTCGAACATAGGAGGCAATAGAAAATTGTTAGGCTTAATGTGTATGGATATGTGATTATAGTTAGGTAGTTATGTGATGGGTTAACCATGAGTCAAGCGGTAATTGATTCTTTTCTTGCATCAGAATCGGGGTGCCCGCACATTCTGATTCGGGTGAGTTAACTGAGAGTGCGGGCTCTCAGAAACAGCTACTAGTGGTATGGGACACTGCGACAAGGAAATGCATTGAATTATCTGTTGAACCTAAGTTATTCTGAAACATGAAAGTTCAGGTAGACTAAGAATCAGTTTAAGTGTAAGAGTGTGTGTATATATATATTGCTTCTTTCTTATTGTATAGCAGTATGTTGAGACTATTTTTATGAGTTGAGATTGATATGACTCCTTATTTATATGTAGATGGGAGACTCTGACATATATTGACCAGTCTCTAGCTCAGATAGTTTGAGTGCGAGTTGGATGGCAGGTTCCATGGATTGGGATTATGAGTCTGATGAGACCGACCCAGAGGTCATATTTGCGCCCCAGACCACATAGACCGTGAGGAGGTTGAGTCTCAGGCGTCTAATGAGCCTGAATTGTCGATACGGAGAGTTTGTTGGAGATTCACTTGATGTAGAAGAGATAGGGGATACGAGTGCATTAAAAGAAGAGACCCAAAGAGGATTTACTTATGGAGGTCTCTTTGGGATGAAAAATGGGAAGACGATATGGATTTGTATGATGATCTGGATGATTGGTGCTGCCCTGGAGACGAATTATCATGGGAAGACTATGAGGAAGGCATGGATGATAGCGAGGATAGCAGCAGTACTAGTGGGGATTCGAGTGGGGGACTCTACCCTATGAGAGATGAATCTATAAGCAATTACTTTTGTTATATATATATATATATTTGTGTGAGCCTAGTGTGCTAGTTGATAGATATCTTAGGAGTTTTATTGTATATGTCTTGCACATCTTGTATGCATGCACATGGGTTAATTTGGATATCCAAAAGGTAGATATATCAGTGTAATATCCTTGTATCTATTTGGGGTGTATATATATATAGCAAGTTGCTTGTTTGCAAGTGATAATGAATGTTGTACTAAAATGATTGCATGAAACTAAAAATTTTATCTAAAATTGTTTTCATATATGTGAAGTATGTTGACTAGACGTCCTTATCTTATAGGAAGGACGCATGGATCTAAATCAACTACCACCCAATGAGTCATTATCGCTCGGTGTATCACACTATAGTGTGATGAGAAATGCACACCCCATGGACAATAATGAAGATTCAGAAGTACAGATAGGAGGGGGCATGGAACTCCAGGGGTGATGCCGGAGTGGCTCACTCACTTAATGACAAGAGCAAATGATAACAATTCTCACCGAGCATTAGAACGTTTCAAAAGATGAAACTATCAGTATTTGAAGGGGAGGTGGATCCCATACAAGCTGAAGCATGGCTTCTCCAGATAGAAAAGATTCTGAATGTGATGAATTGTACCAATGAGCAGAGAGTATCTTTCTCTTCCTTTATATTTCAAAAGGAAGCAGAACACTGGTGGAGGGCAGTGAAAAGAAGTGTGAAAAGCACAAGAGAACCAATCACCTGGGAACTCTTAGTGAATAATTTACTGAAAAATATATCTAGAGACGGCCAGAGACAAGATGGCGTCAGAATTTCTAGAATTGCGACAAAGTCAGATGAATATGTCCCAATACGACCAGAGGTTTATCCAATTAGCCAGGTATGTGGATGCCTTGGTGAAGAGTGAGGCAGAAGAACAAAGAGGTTCGTGAAGGATCTGAAATCAGAAATTCAAGGCAGAATGATTCTTCTACAACTAAAGAATTATCTCTAAGCTGTGGGAAAAGTCTTGGAGGTAGAGATGGATATGCAAGAAAGTCATGAAGACTGGGCGAAGAAATTTCCCAGCTCAAAGCGTCCCCGATATCAAGGACCATCAGTGTCAGTGGCACTAGGATCCATAGTAGTAAACGATTTGGGTTTAATGCCACTCTTCAAAGAGGAAGATGGGCCAGAGGTAGAGGAACATGGTTGAGGAACAGAGACACTTTTTTGAAAGCACAGGCTACCTCTGCGTCCCACCCCAGAATCTCGGAGGGCCCTTGGTGCCAGAAGTGTAAGATAAACCATTTTAGAAATTACATCCAAGAAAGGACTTGCTACAATTGTAGAGGAATGGGCCATTTAAAGAAAAATTGCCTGACGAAGTACGGAAGCCAAGGGCTGAGTAGGGGAGGTGGAAGGTCAGCTATGAGAATGAACCCTCCAAGGGATCAACCAGTAATTTTATGCCACCCAGTAATGCTCTGCGACCTGCTGCAACTTAATCATCTGTACAACAGCCACAGGCTCAAGGAAGAACGTTTGTATTGACCCATCGAGAAGCAATGGCCTCGAATGCAGTAGTGGAAGGTATGATCTCCATATCAGGACATATTGCTAATGCATTATTTGATCATAGAGCTACTCATTCATTCATATTTATTACTTTTGCTTATAAATTAAATCAAGTATAAGAACTCCTAGGATTTCAGCTGGTTGTATCAACACCCATAGGGGTAAAAGATAATAGCTAGTACTAAATATGTGAACTGTGAAGTGATGATTGGGGAGATGGAAACATCCATTGATTTGGTTAAGCTGGGTGAGATGGAGTTTGATGCAATATTAGGAATGGATTGGTTATCCGCTTGTGGTGCACATATGGATTACAATAGGAAGAGAATCATCTTTAAAATGGAAGGCGTTCCGGAGTTTATTTTTAAAGGGGTAAAAGTTAGTCATGATATACCTACATATCGGCCATTAAAGCCACCAAGTTAATGAGGCAGGGATGTCAAGAATTTCTGGCTTCAGTTTTGAATACCAGTAGAACTGATATCAAAATTGAGACTATTCCAGTTGTAAATGAGTTTCCTAATGTATTCTCGGAAGATTTACCAGGTCTACCCCCAGATCGAGATATGGAATTTGCAATAGATATGATGTCCGGTACTGCCCCAATTTCAAAAGCACCATGTCGTATGGCCCCTGTAGAAATGAAAGAACTAAAACTCAACTATAGGAATTATTAGATAAAGATTTCATCCAACCGAGTGATCTCCCTGGGCGGCACTAGTAATATTTGTTAAGAAGAAATATGGAAGTATGAGATTATGTGTTGATTGAGCTAAACCTGCACACAAAATACGAAATTTCAAACTTTTAATAAAAATGTGCAAGTGCTCAATTCTTACCGCTATAGCAAGTGGCTATGCGGGTCGTGATCCACAAGGAGGGTTTTGCGATAGAAGCGTTCACGGTTTTGTATTGAAATCTTTATGAAAACAAAACGAGAGTTCTTCTTTGTTTTTAAGAAAGAAAAATGAAAAAGAAAGTTATGTTAAAGTTAGAAAGAAAATGAGAGATGAAGAAGGTGGAGAGAAATGGAGAATGACTATTGACAAAAAAAGGGGAAAGAAAGCGACTATGTACAAATGAGTCGAAAAAGAATGATTTGGAAGAGATGGTGATCTATACTAAAGAAATAAAAGAAAAGAAAGAAAGAAGGTTAAAGAAATACTGATTGATGACTTACTTGGAAACCTTTGCATGTTCTACCTTGCTTTGGAGGCGTTCAACGCATAGGTCATAAGATCGAGCTCAGTCCCTGTTCGCATTATATCATCAAGCCTTGCAAGAATGAAGTGATACGGATCTTGAGGAGGAGAACGTCTTCATGAAGTATCGTTGGCACTCACAAAGGCTTTTGTATACTTATACTTCTGGATTCACTTGCAAGCTCATCAAAAACAAAAAAGGTAAAGTAGAAAGAGGAATAAGGAAACAAAAGAAAATACGAACATAAAAAGAAGCTTTTACCTTTATTACTTGCAGAAACAATGGAAGAAAGGAGGAGGGTACATCGGTGTCACTCTCAACATCAGCCTCTCTCTCTTACTTACATGAATCTTCATCTAACCTAAGCTTACATACAAATTACATAAAAAGAAAAGAAAAACCTAAACTACAAAATGAAAAACTAGTCTAAATCCTATCTTTGTATGGTCGTTCCATTTTCAGCGCAAAGACTGCCTTTTTATAGGCAAAACCCCAACATGCAGGATCCCGGGAAGATCGAGGGAGCAAGCGCTCCCCTAACTCCTCAACCAAGCCGCGGAAACGCGGCTTTGGCCCCGTTTTCGCGGCCAGGGTGTGGCCAAGTGGCCACACCCTGTTGGTGGGTCGCCCTGGTTTCGCCTTCTGACTTTATCTGGAGTTGGATTGTCAGTTTGAGTCCGGGAGTGTGACGAAATGGCCTTTGATTCTTGACTTTAACCGATCGATTCTGAGAGGATTCTTCTCAACCGGTTTTCAACCTCTTGATTTTGCCCTGATTCTCTGAACTCGAATTAACTCTGATTTAACTCAGAATTTTGGTGGGCTTTTGGGCTCATTTCTCTTCATCTCCTTAAGGAATGGGCCTGCAAATAAATTAAGCATTTAATTAGAACAATGCAGATTTTATTTTATAATAAGTATAGAAATATGATACTAAATATGCAACATTAGCGACCAATCACACCCCCATACCTATCTTTTGCTTGTCCTCGAGCAAAACAACTAAACTATATTAAGAATTATTAGACCACTTTCGCAGGTCACACGATTGCACTGAGCATGTGCAACAAGCCGTTAAACCTCTAGGTTTCCCCTAGAGGACGAGTTTTGTCTCGTGAGGGTTTTTCAGCGGATTGCACCCACAAAATCCATAAAGAAAGGGAAATAAAGAGTTAGTATTTTCGAAAAGCATTTTGAAAGGGAAAAATATTTGAAATATAATTGTAAGATCTAAGCAATCTATAAGTTATAGGAAAACTGAAATTTTCATTTCTAAACTTAGTCTCTATTCAAAAATTTGTTATCAATTAAAGTAAGGGGTCAAATTGTACTTCTCATCTAGTCTATTACTTTACCCTAAGTCATATGCACTTGTGACTGTGAAAATTTTGACTAAGGGTTCATTAACTCTAACTCTTATGCCTTATTTATTTATATATATATATATATATATATATATATATATATATATTTTGTGGTATTATTCCTTAGTTCTATTAGGCTTTCTAATTTGCCCATGTAACGAGCCTTTAATCGATGACTCCCAAACGGTCTTAGGGCACCGGGTGAGAAAACACCCCAAGTACTTAAGGACTCGAGCAAACAAGGCCACAAAACTAAGGGTTTTATTATATGGACCCCTTTTAGGCGTGAATACTTATGCTTTATTAGGCACAAATACCCAGCTTAATCAGAGGGTTTTATATTTTTTTTCAAACTTATCTAATCATCTTTCGCATAAATACTAAGGCTTGCTTAGGCCAAAGCACCTAGCTAATCAATAATTAGATTTGTTTATCTTTTTTTTCTTTTTATTTTTTATAAGGCATAAGAATCTTTGTTTTTGAACCCTAAGTGTGTAAGTGTATGAAGTGTGCATATTTCATTAAGGTAAAGATCAAGACTAAATTACTTTGACAAAATTTCTTCCTAACCCTAAAAGTCAAACAAATAATCTTATTTTGACCAAGTATAAGAAATCCTAATTTGGATTTTCCTATTCCTTAAAATTAACTTAAATTCTTACAAAAAATATGTCAAAGTATTGTTTCTATTTTCAAAAAGTTTTTAAAAGTAAAGAAAATGTTAATAAATTTTTTTAATAAAAAGAAAAAACTAAGTTATGTTAGACCCTCCCCCACACCTATCTCATGCATTGTCCTCAATGTATGAATTAATGCATAGATGCATGAAAAAGAAGAAAGGGAAGGAAAATGTTACCTTAAGGTGGTGGTTCCGGTGGTGGTCTGATTGGTCCACGAAATGTGGCCCAATCAACTTTTCGTTGGATTCGGAGGACCCACCAGAATTTTCTTTAATATAACCCATTAAGATTGTGTATCCTGAAGGATTTTTATTAAGTATTTGACCCCATCTAATTTCCAAATTCCATAACAAATTTCAGAGTCAAATTTGTCAACCACCTCGTCCCAGAATGGAGTGTGAAAAGATAGAATGATTGACTTGGACTTAGGAAGTACATGAACTAATATCGACTCAGGAAGATGACTTCAGTCAAGTAAAGGTTCAGGAGTCGAGATTGGTTCAAGAAGTGGGTCCAAGTCAAGAAAGTGAAACTCAAGTCCACATTTATTTTTCAACAATGGAATGTGACTTAATATTGGTGATTCAAGTTCAGGAATGATAGGTGGGGAATTAAAACTGACTCTAAAATATTACTCAAGTTTGGTAACAAAACAGGAGTCAATATTGATTCAGAAAGTTGAACTGGATCACAGATTTGAGAATCTAGGTCACATATCTCATTGAGTTCAATATCAAAAAAATGAAAACTTGCTAATTTGTCAATAGGATTTTCAATAGTGTGAAATTGGTCAAGTTCAATATGATCATCAAGAATGAGTGATTCAATTTCATTATGAATTGGCACAGGATTCAATGTTGACTCAGGAAAAAAATTGAAATCAGGTGAAGACACCGGAGTCATTATTGAATCAGGAAGTAAAATTGAATCACTAAGTTGAGATTCATGATCATATTCATTTTCAAGTTCGATTTCAGGAAAAGGATAACTTGCCAAACTGTCAATATTCTTTTCAAAATTTGGAGTTTGGGCAAGTTCAAATGATTGTTCTGAAATGGAACCTTGATTTCCAAAACAACCTGACTCATCGGCTCTAACAGGATGGTTAGTGACATCAGAACTGGTCAAACGGTGGGAACGTAAAGATTGGACCATCATATCTATGTCACGATTTTGAGCATTTTGAGCATGAGTCATGGCTTCAAGCATCTTTTCATAGTTGATGGATTCATTGTTTTGATGAAAAGATGAAGTGTTGTCTTGGAAGTGATAGTGAAATTGTGAGTCCATCAGATTTTGTGATTGTTGTTTGGACTCACGCATACTCCTTTCCAAAATTGATGATTTTCTATTTTGGACTGGTGGAACTGAGTATGACTCTTGGGGATATTGTGGACTAGGTGGATAAGGGGGACAAGTTGGTTGAAAATTATGCTCGGGGGAGGTGAATCCCCACTGACTTGGTGAAGAGTTGAAATTATTATGGAAATTATAGTTATTAGATTGGGGGCATGGGTTATATTGATTCGGATAAGACCAATCCGGCACTCTAGGTTGGTTAAAGTCATGATATGCCGGGTTAGTAATATCTGAAAATGAACTCGGTGTGTAATATGGATTATTATTAAAGTTGAAAAAATTATTATTATAAGCCATATCACACAATAGAATACAAAAAAGAAAGAAAAAATAAACAAATAAGCAAACAAATAAAAAGAGAAAATTCTAACTAAGTTAGGGTAGACCTATGACCTAGACGACTCCTAACTGATTAGACTGTCCACGGGAGGTCTAATGTAGACTTTGACCACAAGCTAATCAGCTAGGTCAGGGTAAGGTTGGTGGGAGGTTTTCCGTCAAAGACGTTCCTTAATTAAATAACCACCAACCTTCGGGCTTTCGGCCCTTAATCCCTTTCCTCGACACTGATTTTGCAGGAGTCAAATTCTAACACCTTTCCCCCTTAGGATAATCTCCTAATTGAGTCCGAGATGTCCCTAGGGCCAACGTCTACTCATTTTAGTTAGGCTTGGGTTAGTGAGTGCTTGGAATCTGATTTTGGGCTAAGGAAGGGTGATTAAATCCCCACCTTATCTTGTTATGGGTTAGCTTAAGATAAGTTTGTGCAAGTGTACAAGATATGTAAATAAGATTCACTCAAAGCAATGAAAATCAACCAAGAGATGAGTCCTATTTTACATGCAATGCTGCTCCAGTACTCTTCAACAGTAAAAATAAATGAATTGAAAAGACACGTGCCTAAAATGCAAACGTCTAATCAAATTTTTTTATCTTTTTCAACAAGTATTTTACTGTTGGTTTATTAGCAGGTTTATGGTGATGGAATATAAGAAATAAAGTTGCAGCAAGCTATGTTTTTGCAAAGCAAGCAACCCTGCACAAAACCTATTAGTAGTCAACTCTTCTTTGCCGCGGATCCGCGGCTTTGGCCGCGAAAACGCGGCAAATCAGAGGGCCCTTGGTCTCTGCTTTCTAGAGCAGAGGCCCAAGACCACTTGTATGTTACTACAATCTTAATTTCCTGCTTTGCTTTCCCTATAACCTGCAACAGAGAAGAAAATTCGTTTTAGTTCTAAAAAATTTTCAATAAAAATTCAGATTTCAATAAAAACGTTACCCTCCCCGGCAACGGCGCTAAAATTTGATTGAGCTAAACCTGCACACAAAATACGAAATTTCAGAACTTTTAATAAAAATGTGCAAGTGCTCAATTCTTACCGCTATAGCAAGTGGCTATGCGGGTCGTGATCACAAGGAGGGTTTTGCGATAAAAGCGTTCACGGTTTTGTATTGAAATCTTTATGAAAACAAAACGAGAGTTCTTCTTTGTTTTAAGAAAGAAAAATGAAAAAGAAAGTTATGTTAAAGTTAGAAAGAAAATGAGAGATGAAGAAGGTGGAGAGAAATGGAGAATGACTATTGACAAAGAAAGGGGAAAGAAAGCGACTATGTACAAATGAGTCGAAAAAGAATGATTTGGAAGAGGTGGTGATCTATACTAAAGAAATAAAAGAAAAGAAAGAAAGAAGGTTGAAGAAATACTGATTGATGACTTACTTGGAAACCTTTGCATGTTCTACTTTACTTTGGAGGCGTTCAATGCATAGGTCATAAGATCGAGCTCAGTCCCTGTTCGCATTATATCATCAAGCCTTGCAAGAATGAAGTGATACGGATCTTGAGGAGGAGAACGTCTTCATGAAGTATCGTTGGCACTCACAAAGGCTTTTGTATACTTATACTTCTGGATTCACTTGCAAGCTCATCAAAAACAAAAAAGGTAAAGTAGGAAGAGGAATAAGGAAACAGAAGAAAATACGAATATAAAAAGAAGCTTTTACCTTTATTACTTGCAGAAACAATGGAAGAAAGGAGGAGGGTACATCGGTGTCACTCTCAACATCAGCCTCTCTCTCTTACTTACATGAATCTTCATCTAACCTAAGCTCACATACAAATTACATAGAAAGAAAAGAAAAACCTAAACTACAAAATGAAAAACTAGTCTAAATCCTATCTCTGCATGGTCGTCCCATTTTCAGCGCAAAGACTGCCTTTTTATAGGCAAAACCCAAACATGCAGGATCCCGGGGAGATCGGGGGAGCAAACGCTCCCCTAACTCCCCAACCAAGCTGCGAAAACGCGGCTTTGGCCGCGTTTCCGCGGCCTGGCCACACCCTGTTGGTGGGTCGCCCTGGTTTCGCCTTCTGACTTTATCTGGAGTTGGATTGTCAGTTTGAGTCCGGGAGTGTGACGAAATGGCCTTTGATTCTTGGCTTTAACAGATCGATTCTGAGAGAATTCTTCTCAACCGGTTTTCAACCTCTTGATTTTGCCCTAATTCTCTGAGCTCGAATTAACTCTGATTTAACTCAGAATTTTGGTGGGCTTTTGGGCTCATTTCTCTTCATCTCCTTAAGGAATGGGCCTGCAAATAAATTAAGCATTTAATTAGAACAATGCAAATTTTATTCTATAATAAGTATGGAAATATGATACTAAATATGCAACATTAGCGACCAATCATGTGTCAACTATCGGGAATTGAATAAGGTCACTATTAAAAATTGGTACCCGCTTCCTCAGATTGATGACTTATTTGATCAACTACAAGGGTCTTGTATATTTTCTTAGATAAACCTTAGGTTGGGATATCATCAGTTAAAGGTCAAGGCAGAAGATGTGTCTAAATCGGCTTTTAGAACAAGATACGGACATTTTAAATTCCTAGTCATGCCTTTTAGACTCACTAATGCCCAGCAGCACTTATGGACCTAATGAATCGAGTATTCCAACCATATCTTGATCAGTTTGTGGTGGCATTTATTGATAATATTTGATCTATTCAAAGAATAAGGAAGATCACAAAAATTATCTTAAAACTGTCCTTCAAATCTTGAGGGAGAAGCAACTTTATGCTAAATTGAAGAAATATAAATTTTGATTGGAACAAGTAGGTTTCTTGGCCATATTATATCAAGGAGGGAATATCAGTAGATCCAATGAAAATTGTAGCAATCAAGGATTGGCCTAGACCCACAACTGTTACTAAAGTTCGAAGTTTCTTGGGGTTAGCTGGATACTATAGAAGATTTATAGAAGGATTCTCTCAAATTGTGGCACCATTGACACAATTAACTAGAAAGAATAAGAAGTTTATATGGGAAGAAGAACAAGATAAGAGCTTCCTTAAAGTTAAAACGAAGCTAACATCTGCTCCTGTTCTAACAGTACCTTCGGGAACTGAAGGATTTACCATCTATAGTGATGCGTTAAAATTGGGACTGAGATGTGTGTTAATGCAACATAGGAGAGTTATTGCCTATGTATCCCGACAATTGAGAATTCATGAAAGAAATTACCCTACTCATGATATGAAATTAGCCGCTGTGAATTTGTCTTGAAAATCTAACGACATTACTTGTATGGAGTGTCTTGTGAAATCTTTACTAACCATAAAAGTTTGAAATATATTTTCACACAAAAAGAACTGAATATGCGGCAGAGGAGATGGTTAGAACTAATGAAAGATTATGATATTACTATCCAATACCACCCTGGAAAGGCCAATGTGGTGGCTAATGCCTTGAGTCAAAAATCAGGAGGAGCACTGGCCACTCTGATAACTCGCCAAACAAGATTATTAAGAGATCTAGAAGAAATGCAAGTAGAGGTGCGAGTCATTGATCTGTCAAATATTAAGTATCGATTGAATCAAGTAAGTATTCAATTTGATCTACATGACAAAATCAAAGAGGCCCAACAAAGAGATATGCTCAAATAAGGAAAATTATGATGAAAGTATAAGAAGGAGAATTCAAGGAGTTTTATATTGAAGATAATGTATTGAGATTCAGACGCAGATTATGTGTGCTTGATGTAGCAGAGATAAAAGAAGAAATATGCAGGAAGTTCATAGTACTTCGTATACAGCTCATCTGGGGAGCACAAAAATGTATCAGGATCTGCGTCGTAACTTCTGGTAGGATGGAATGAAAATGAATATTTCTAATTTTGTCCATAAGTGTTTAATTTGTAAACAAGTGAAAGCAGAACATAAGAAGCCCCCAGGATTGCTGGTACCATTACCAATTCCTGAATGGAAATGGTGTCACATTGCCATGGATTTCGTTATTGGACTTCCTTGGACATCCCAAGGACTAGATACACTCTAGGTAGTGGTAAATAGACTTACTAAATCTGCCCACTTTCTACCTATCCGGATCAATTATTCTGTGGAGAGACTAGCTCAAGTATATATCCGAGAAATAGTTAAACTGCATGGAGTGCCTGAGTCTAGTGTATCAGATCGGGATCCTAGATTTCAATATAGATTTTGGAGAAGCCTATCCGAAGTTATGGGCACTAAGTTGCAACTCAGTACAGCGGCACACCCCCAAACAGATGGACAGTTAAAGAGGACCATTTAAATATTGGAAGATATGTTGAGGACTTGTGTATTAGATTTTGAAGGAAGTTGGGACAACTATTTACCTTTATGGAGTTTGCTTATAATAATAGTTATTAGTCCACCATTGGTATGCCTCCGTTTGAAGCATTATATGGTAGAAAATATAGAGGAAGTTGGGGATAGAAGGATATTCGGCCCTAATATAATTTAAGAAACCACTGATAAGATTAAGTTAATTAAGGAGAGGATGAAGGCAGCCCAGAGCAGGCAGAAGCTTATGCAGATAATCGTCGCAGACTACTGAAATTTGAGGTAGGGGATAAAGTTTTCTTGAAGGTATCTCTAATGAAAGGAGTAAGACGAACCGACAATAAGAACAAATTAGCTCCTAGATATGTTGGACCATTTGAAATATTGGATAGATTTGGATTGGTTGCTTATCGTTTAGCCTTACTCCTATTTTAGAGAGGATGCACAATGTATTTCATGTCTCTTAGTTAAGGAAGTACGTACATAATCCTGACCATATAAACTCCTATGGACCTCTGCAAATATAAAAAGACATGTTATACACGGAAGAGCCAGTGCAAATCTTAGATCGCAAGGAAAAATAATTGAGAATCAAAATTATTTATTTGATCAAGGTTTTATGGAGGAATCAACATATAGAAAAAGCAACTCGAGAGCTAAAAGAGGAGATGCGGAAGAACTATCCACATTTATTCCAAGGTACGTTGAGCTTCGAGGACGAAACTTCTTAAAGGAGGGTAGAATGTAATACTTGCCTTAACTAATCACCTATTTTTCTTAACACTTGAGTGCTTTAGGGAGGTAATGTGGAAATAAGTATTCATGTGAGATACTTATACTATTCATTATACCATGCATATACAAATGTATACATGTATATGGTTAAATACACACACATGCATGTTGACTTTTTTTACCATACCCCCACCATACTTGTAGGTACAAGTACTTCATGAAGGGGAGAGGGATGGAAATCTTACTTATAAGAGTAAGGTATAGGTGTAGAGAGATAGTGTTAAGGGGGCACTTGGCATGATATCATTAAGAGAAGGGAAGTATAAATAGGGGAAAATGAAAGAAAACCCTCATTTGTCAACACACATTCTGTCTCTTCATTCTAACTTGTAAAAACTCCTCTCTCTTCTTCTCCCTTACAGCCGGCCCAGGGCAGCAGCATCAACACCATTTTCCCTCCCTTTTTCTTCACCTACACACTCTCTCTCCCTCTCATTCCCTCACAAATCTCTCCCTTCCTTCCCTTATACTAAAAAGGCTTTCTTTACCTATTTTATCTCCTCCAAAAACCTAATAGAACATAGAAAAGTAGTGATCTAGCATCACCTTAGAGGAAAATTCTTGAAGACAAGGTTGGCCTAGGTTAACAAGTTAGAAGGGTGAAATTGGTTGAAGAAGGTAAGCAAATCTTAAGACTACTACACCCGCTTATGCTCTTTAAACTATAAACTAATTATGATGTTGTTATGGCCTTGTAAACTCCATTATAACCGGTGACCAAACTTGATAAGGGATATTCTCTTCAAGGGTGAGTAGAACATCTAAACCCCAAACAATAGTAGGTAGTGTAAAGTTTGAAATAATGTAGAGAATTGCTAAGTCATAAGTGGATGTGAAAATTGAATGATAATGCATGTGTATGGTTTATAGACTTTATGTGTGCATTATATCCTATGGTGATATGTTGTTGTTATTCTCATGTATGCTTACCATTGTGCATGATCGACTTGTTATTGTGTGTATATATGATAGTCAAACACATGCCTCTTAAGAAGAAATAGTTCAATGAATAAACATCATACTTGACTTTATGCATATATATGGCTACGCATATATTAAGATGATATAATGTGTTGGTTATCTTGAAAAGGCTCACATATGGTTAACTTAGCAAGTTGTTAATACATGTTAATGACTTTCATAATGTTGGCATGATGTAAAGTTAAAATTATGAAAATTATTTATGTTGTCATTGCTCTATGAATCCTTGCATGTTGTTATTACATGAAAGATATAATTATTGCATATTTGGAGGAAGGGACCGGGTTGAACCGGAGGTGACCAAAGGGGAGAATATTGGGATAATGTATAGGAGGAAGGGACCAGGTTGAACCGGAGGTGATCGAAGGGGAGAATATTTCGTTGAATAACGTATAGGAGGAAGGGACCAGGTTTAACCGGAGGTGATCGAAGGGAGAGTTCAACTTTATGTTTAACAAGTGTGTTAATATGGTTAAGATGGAAATTGCATGTTAAAGCTATATAAAATTTCTTAACGTTAGACTCTGTGAAAGTCGACTGATATAGGAAAATCCTACTTGATTAGTCGACTAACCCATGGGCCAAGTCGACTATAGAAGTGAGATTCTATTACGTAAGTCTCTGGAAACCACCCTTAGTCGACCATATAAGATAGGGTAGTCGACTAGTACCGAGTTTAGTCGACTATATAAGATAGGATAGTCGACTAGCTTTAGTTACAGGTAACAAACAGAGAGTAATTATCATGTCATCACAATATTTGTTTGAAATTTCGGTAGCATCTCCTTGTACTAATCACTTGTCTAAATACAACAATCAACATATAAAATATTTTGTCATCCTCAACAGCCTCTATGGCTCAGTAGCGATCCAATATCAAATATAATAATAAACACCCATGCAGTTGAATATATATCTTTGATTTGACATCGCCTACTTAAATTGAAAAAAAAAAAGAACATACACCATGCCTTCAGGTTTTACCAAAACCAACACTTTTATTTGGAGAGCTTCAAAGGCCATTCCAAGCACATATAAGGGTCACAATACAATGTGTTAGGACATATTGGTACAGATCATACTACAAAACACCCCAAGTTTATACTAGAGTCTCTAGTTAGCATTTTCTTAAAACAACTAAAACATAAAGCAGATCTTATCATTCAAAAGTCAATAAAAGAGGTGATGCATTGATTTGATCTTCTGATCTACAGTAGTTAGCACTAGGCTAAGTCTTTGCCCTTGTCCTGACCTGAAACATGGTTAATTTAATGGAGTAAGCTAAATAGCTCAGTGAGTGGCACATAATACAAACTTAAACTTTTATTAAATGTCGAAGCATGAAAAATATATGATGTCTTATGACAAGCACGAATAGACATGAATCTCATGGCATTTAGAAACAGGTTTAGGTTATGTTGAAGCATGTAAAATATGTAATGTCTTGGGATAAACATGAATAGACATGAATCTCATGGCATTTAGAACAAGTTTAGATTATTTGTTTTCATTTCACAATATGGTCACAGTATCGCTATCGCCCATCATTGTTTTCATAAAAAGTTGTATTTATGTATTTTATTTCTTAGTGATCGTAACATAGTATCATACATCAATGTACACTATTTGGGCGCACTCCCTATCCGCCACAAATGTATTCTCATCTATATAATTCGGGCACGCCTCCTGCCCGCCAAAAATTTGCATAATTATTACTCTATCACATGCTCCAATATATATATATATATATATATATATATATATATATATATATATATATATATATATATTACACATACACCAATGTGCAGCGCAAGTACACATCGTCAATCACATAACGATCAATAACAATCATACATGGTTTCATGTTTAATAGTCATATCATATTATTTATTTATCTTGATAATTCTCTGATTTAATCCTCCGCCATAGATTTGTGAATTAAAAATCTGAATATCATGACTTAGTGTTAAACTCCACTCACCTCTAAATTTAGCCTTCTGCGCAAGTGTCCCACGAATATCAAAACTCAATCCTTCCTCTCTTATATTCCTAGCATACTTATAATATGCTATTAAAATTATTAATTTGTTACAATAACATTTCCTTAAGGGTAGAGTTTACCTTGATCTTTAGGGGAACCTTGGTGAACACCATTATGATTCTAATATTGGATCAACCCTTAATTTTTCACATATAACCAATTTAGATTACGTTTCAAAACTGAATTAATTCAGTTTAAGTTTCAATTAAGAATGCTATCTTTGAAATTAGGATTTTTCCTACAGCCTCCCACACGTCCGTTGCCCGAGCCGACTATGCGTCATGTGCCTTACCCTTGTCGCCCTCCTCTAGTCTACATGTTGAATTTCAGAGAAGAGAGGGAAAGAATGGGAAAATATACCTATGTATATATAGATGTAGAGAGGGGAAAAGAGAGTGAATTTAAGAAAGGATAATCACCTTTTTTCCGACCTTTTCCTTCTGCCCAAGGCCCTGGCTGCGCCGCCCCTGGCCCTGGCCGCCCACTGCCCCTGGCCTGGCCGCGGCTGTCGCTGCGGCTGCTAAAGGAGAAAGAGAGAGTAGAGGGTGGAGGTGAGTGATTGAGGGGGGTGTATGGGTTCTAATGGAGATTTAAGTCAGTAGTTTAGAAGGGATGAGAGGGTTTATTTTCAGGTTACAGGGAAAAAAGAACTGTTGAGAAAGAGACAAAAACCTTCCCTAAAAGTTAAGTTTCTCAATTAATTAGACCCCCAAAATTTTTTCCTTTGCCACCCCACTCTTCTCCAAAATCAATATCATCCCTATCCTCCGTTTCGTTCTTTAATTCCTAGGCTCCATCCACACCATCCATTTGGTATGAAGCCATCTCACTCACATTATTACTAGTATTTGTTAGTCCATGTATTAAATTCTAATACTAATATATATACATATAAACTTACATGCTTCCTAGGTATTAATACAATATAGAAAGGCTTGAAGAATACACTTCTTTATACCATTCATTTACCATATCTATTAATCATCATTCTATATACATATATAAAGAGGGAGTGGGGGTGTGTGTGTGTGTGTGTGTGTGTGTGTGTGTGTGTGTGTGTGTGATTTTGCTTAAATGCTAATGCCTTCCTATATGTATTAAACCAACCATGATATAAAATAATTCAACATCCAATTTATTATACTAGAGTTTATTAACTCTAATTATATGAAAAATATAATTAAGACAAGGTTATAAAATATGAGTGTTACATTAATTACGATTAAATACTGAAATTATATATATACATTTATGTTTAGGGAACCGAAATTAGGATGTTAGAACTAGTGGCGATCGACTTTACAAGACAATTTAAGACGGAGGTAAAATCTTCTTCTTGTTCTTGTCATGCATAAACGTTAAATTAGATTAGTTGATCGTAATTTAATATTATTGTATGGGTATCGTTTGTGTTAGGAATCAGGGGAAGTAAAGAGTCGGCGCCGGTACGCATGATAATTGTGCAAAGAGAATTTAACTAAGGTGAATGGAGGTATCTACACTAAATTCTCGCATTCGGCATACTATCTCATAAACTTAATGGTAATGACAAGTATTTAATTAAATAGAATTCATTGTGAATTGAGGTGACGTGATGGAGTGTTGTCACCGAAATGTGTTTA
This sequence comes from Agave tequilana, assembly GCA_038442645.1. Taxonomy (NCBI): domain Eukaryota; kingdom Viridiplantae; phylum Streptophyta; class Magnoliopsida; order Asparagales; family Asparagaceae; genus Agave; species Agave tequilana. The sequence continues at coordinate 23,600 of JAVJIF010015267.1, read as the reverse complement.
GGCACGATTATGTGATACATATTAGATAGAAGGTCATTTTGTCTCTCTCATGAAAACATAAATAAACAATGATTCTAGTTGAATGTATTATTATTATTAAGTATGGGATTATGTCTGATGTTATTGATTGTTATGTTTGATGGCAATGTACACTTGTATATATACTGGAGTATGTGGTAGAGCACTAATTATGCAAACAGGGGGTACCCTAATCGTTTATATATATATATAATATATATATATATATATATATATATATATATAATAATATATTATATATATATATATATATATATGTATATGTATATGTATATGTATGTATGTGTGTGTGTGTGTGTGTGTATGTATGTGTGTATATATGTGTGTGTGTGTATATATGTGTGTGTGTGTGTGTGTGTGTGTGTGTGTGTGTGTATATATAGAGAAAAATGTATATCAGCCTGCAGCTGAGAGAACTCTGTCAGCCTGCGGTGACGTGGCTCAAGATTTGTCACCCCACTAACTTGCGGCCCGCTTATAGGAAAAAGTTAAATTACTAGATACCCCTTATGAAAAGCTACTCTGTCGATAAAAGATAGTGGATATGTATAGTTTATTATTTTTTATATTTTATGACGTTATTCAATTTTGTGACAATTATCTTTTATAACTGCGACCAAACTGCCAACATTTTTTATTAAATCACGAAACTAATTTGAATGCTTCTTTAATTTTTTTATCTGATTTGATATTTAATGATTTTTAATATAGTCGCAGTTTAATTTTTTCGCATGTAATGTATAATGCGATCAAGGACCCGACTATGGTCGCAGTACTTAACGAGAGCGATAATATAATCGCAGTTTACGTATTATTCTATATTTTTTTTCTTCATTTCTTACTGTTGTCTGATCCTCCTATGAACTATTAAATTGTTTTTATATATAGTATGCGGTCATGGACTGCGACTATGGTCGCAGTACTTAACGAGAGCGATAGTATAATCGCAATTTACGTATTATTTTATATTTTTGTTCTTCATTCTGACTGTTGTTTGATCCTCCTATGAACTATTAAATTGGTTTAACATATAGTATGCGATCATGGACCTGCGACTATGGTCGCACTACCGCGACTATGGTCGCAGTACTTAACGAGAGCGATAGTATAATCGCAGTTTACGTATTATTTATATTTTTGTTCTTCATTTCTGACTGTTGTCTGATCCTCCTATGAACTATTAAATTAGTTTTTACATATAGTATGCGATCATGGACTGCGACTATGGTCGCACTACCGCGACTATGGTCGCAGTACTTAACGAGAGCGATAGTATAATCGCAGTTTACGTATTATTTTATATTTTTGTTCTTCATTTCTGACTGTTGTCTGATCCTCCTATGAACTATTAAATTGGTTTTTACATATAGTATGCGATCATGGACTGCGACTATGGTCGCAGTACCCTTGACTGCATATTTCTGATGATTTTTTTGCTAAGTTAAATGAAATAACGGTGAATAAGTACTGATTCTATAGTCACAGTTTACGTATATTTTTATATATTTGCTTATAAAGTATGAATTATTTTTACTTATTGTATGCGTAGTAGCACTACGACTATGGTCGCAGTGTTTAAGAACAACAGTCGCAGTTTGATATGTTATTAAAAGAGCTTATAAGTAATATAGTGAGAAAGAGACTTTACAAAAAAAGAGAATTAAAAGCTTTTAAAAGAAGACAAAATAAGGTTGAATATCAGAAGATCAGGAAATCCTAATCCTCGTCATTATCACCATCATAAGCAGATTTGTCATCTTCATTCTTCTGCTCTTCCTGTTCATCACTTATTTCCTCATCATCTTCCTGTTTTTGAGGTTTTTTTGTTTCACCGATAAACTCCCAGAATGGATCGTCTCTATCAAGCTCTTCGTTTGACCCGTTGCGAGAAAGCGAGCCTACAGCATCAGAGGACATGCTTTCATCAAGCATGTCTCCGTCAAGTGGCAGAGGAATAATGTCTTCCTCACTAACCCTCATGAAAACTTCATTATCCTCATGAATAGGAGGATCAGTTAATACATTATTTGATGTAGTGAGATAGTCAAAAGGAGTGAAGTCCAGACTGGTATCAGATTCACTAGAATATCCTAAAGAAAAAGGACCGGTGGGGGAACGATTAAAGTTGAAATCTAAGTGTTCAGAGGAAGAAGATGGGGAAGACATGATTCAAGAATGAATTATTTTTTGAAAGTTTTTGAAATCAAATTGAAAAGGAAGAGCAAAAATATAGTTTTTAGGTATGAGATAATATATTAGTTACAAGCATTATATAAAGGTCAATATTGTGGAAGAACATGAATAGTAATAATAATTGTTACAGGTGACGGTTGAGTATGGTAGGAAGTGGTAAAAAAAATTAAATATTTAATTGAAGATTTATTGCGGGAGAATCCGAAGAGTTTCTTTTTGCCAGAGGTTTATGTTGGCCCAAAAGCCTATCACCCTAGTTTTGATGATGATTAACTCATGAAGTTATGTTTACTAATGATCTTGTGTTAATTAGTGACAGATTCATTATCAAGATCTTAGTAGGTGCATAGCTCAACAAAGGATAAAATGTCAAGATTTGGAGATAGCACGGTGTGATCTAAGGAGCTTCTGGATCAAGCTTGGACCAAGTCAAGAAGATGAGAAGCCTTCAAGTGAAGACTTCAAGAAGATGAAGACTTGTGTCTAGGTATAAGATTTTGTTTTTTTGTTTTAGTTAAAAATGTAAAGGATAGATAGTTGGTGGATTGCTCAAGTATTTATCACACACACACTCTTGATTTAATTGTCTTTTCATAAAAGAATATTCAGATTTAGAAAAGACTTTCATTTTGAAAAATAACATAGTTTTTGGTTCTTGGTATTCAAAGTTATATATTTCAACCAAAACCTTATTTAGAGCTTTATGACAAAAAACATAGATATTTCATCTTGATTGTGTAGTGGTTCATATCCATACACACTATGCCTTAAAATAAATTATAATATCTTGTTTTTGTATTTGATGAAGATTTGGAAAAACATGTTTTGGAAAATTATTGTTTTGGAAAATACAGTTTTTATCATGAGCCAAATATTTCAAAGTTACAAAAATAGTCCAACTTTTATAACATGCCTTGATTTTGTGCAAGCATGTTTGTATATCAAAGTATATTGGTTAAACTATTTTTGTAGATTTTTATGTATTTTATGGGATTTTATTTAAGCCAAAAAGACAAACTTTTTAATCTCAGAAAAAACTGTTTTCAGGCTTCAGCTAGTCGACTTGCCTACCCTTATAAGTCGACTAACCCGGAAGTCGGTCGACCGGGTCGGTCGACCGACGTGCACAAACGTGCACGCCTGTGTGTACTGGTGGTCGGTCGACCGTGCCGATCGACTGCTCCAGAGAGCAGTGCTCTCTGGAAAGTTTGGTCGACCGCACCGGTCGACCGTGGCTTCAACGGTCAGAAATCCGACCGTTGGCGGTCGACCGGGCGGTCGACCGGCAGTACTGATAGATCCCAACGGCTAGTTTTCTGGCAGCCTATATATTGGGGGTCTTGTCATTGTTTTGAGATAAGATTTTAAGAGAGCCAACGCGGCACCTCAACCCATTCAAGGGAATCTAGAGGAGTTTGTCCAGAGCCCTTCACGGGAAATTCGGCAACACTCTTGTGTTATACATAGTGTTTAGTGTAAAGTTTTAAATAGGTCATAATTGTTTTTAGCTTCCGCATCATTTGCATAATTTGCCATTAAGTGACCATTAGATTAGCCATCACCTATTCACCCCCCCTCTAGGTGATTTACAATTGGTATCAGAGCTTGGTACTCTGATTTGGTCTAACAACCTAGAGTAAAAGATCCTTATTTTTAGGCTAATCACAATATTTGTACACACACCATGGACTTCATATCACCACCCATGTTTGACATTGTTAACATCCATATATGGAAGGTGAAGATGTCCTTGTACCTCAAAGCCTTAGGTTTCCATGTATATCTTGCCACTACTAATAATGCATATTGTTTAAATGGTAAGAATATTGAGGCTAATACAAAAGCCCTACATGCTTTAAAGTCAACCCTAAATGATGATTATTTATCTAGGGTTTCTAACTTTGATTTGGCTTTTGTAGTGTGGAATACCCTCATCTCCCTAGGCGAAAAAGATCAATACTATGCGGGGAGTGATTCGGACGTTGGAAGCGACACCTCCAACGTGTGCTATATGGTCCAAGGGGATAACCCCCTTGAGGTAAACTCCGAATCCGATGATGAGGACATGTCATATGATGAGCTCACTTCATTTTGTCAAACAATTCTTGAAAAATATGACATGCTTAAGAAAGAAAATAAAAATTTGAAAAAGAATATTGCTTGCATGCATGTAGAACAAGACTCTTTTAAATCTAGCATTGCATGTTTAGAAAAAGATAACAAAAATTTGAAAAAGGATTTTGATTACATGCTTAAAGAAAATGATTCTTTCAAATATAAGATTGCATACTTAGAAAAGGAAAATAAAGATTTGAAAAATGAAAATGTTTCCTTATTTTCAAAATTGAATGATTTGTGTGAAGGAAACAATACTTTGAAAAATAAAATTGATTTGGTGGAAAAACAAAAAGAAGTTGTTTTTTCAAGAAAATAATTCTTTGAAAAGAAAAATTTGTGAAAAAGAAAAGGATTTTGTTTCACAAAAGAAAAAGAAAATGATTCTATATCTCATCATGCTTTACATGCCACAACTAATGAGATTAAGAATTTGAAAAATAAAATGGATGGTTTGAGTTCAACTTTGAACTCTTGTGCTTTTAATCATTCTAGGTTGGAGTCAATGTTTTCAAAGAAACAAACTCCACATGTTCATGCACATCATACCGATCATGCATTTGCTTATGTTGCACAACATGATCACACTCCTACACATAAGCATACTAAGGTGTACGTATGTACACATTGTGGCCGCAAAGGTCATTTAGCAAAATATTATTATGATAGATTAGATCATTTTATTTTGCTAAGAATAAAAGATTTTGGGTTCCTTACAACAAAGCTAACCCCCGTGGACCCTACAAGAAAATTTGGGTACCAAAACCCCCACCATTTACTTGTGATGTAGGTGAGGGCTCTCACAAAACGTGAGAAGATTGGTGCCTTGGTAGTGGATGCAAATAGACTTGATGGACATACTTTTGGATGCATCGCTATCAAGGAGCTTTGGTGGAAAGACCACCATATTTGGAGCTTTGGAGTTGGTAATAATTTCTAAACTCCTACTTTTATGCACATGCTTCATATAGCATGTTCATATTTTTGTGTGCTTCATGTGGTATTTACATGTTTAAATGAAGATTTTATCAAAACATGCATGTATACATATACAATTAGTGAATTACAATTGATTCATATATGATTGAACTTCATGCTCATTTGTACCCACTATTTGCATATGCATAGTCTAGTTTTGATGATTCTTTCATTTATAACTTGTTATGCCTATTTTATGCTTTACTTCATGTATATGTATTTTTAATTCAAATCTAATAAATATACATGTATACCCGTGAGTTCTCTTGCCTTCATGCAAACATATTTAATAGACTCTTTTATATTTGGAATATGTATGTGTATTGTTAGGATTGGATTAATCATACATATACCATGAAGATTAGTGTTTTGATGAAAATTGATTTTTCGTGTTTTTGTTAAAAATGTGACTTGTGATCTTTTTGAGCTTCATTGACTATTTTCATAAAAATGCTATTTACATGATCGTTTAACACTCACACTTTTGTTAAAATCATTTTTAAGCCTTATAGACCATGAGTGCTTAAATGTTTGTGTATCTAGTTATGTTTATGAAAAACATAAGATTTGATATATTTGAAGGATCTTTAACTAGTCTTTCAAAAACAATTTATACTAGTTATTTATTCTTCAAATAATTTTTAAGATTATCCACATGATCCTATTTTTTTCAAGATTTGATGCTTTATGATTTGAATATTAGTTTAAATATTAGTTTTTGTTAACACTAGGATTTATACTTGTACATGTCGTGGGCCACAAATAAATCTATTTATATTTGTGCTTGAACGCTTATTTGAACCATGAAATGTGCTTGTATTGCTTGGTTTTGATGATACATACATTTTTAAACTTGTATTCTCTTTTGGATTTGATTTATGAACATGTGTTTTCATTTCATGTATATGTGTATTTTGCCAAACTTTAAGATATACATGTACACCTCTTGAGTCATTTGCTTTTAATGCAAATCTATTTATATGGACTCAATTGTGTTTAAGAGATATGTATGTATACTTATTGTGTTGTCAAAACATACATATATCTTGAAATATATATTTTCTTAATAAAAATTTGTGATGATTTTCATGTTTTCTTATTTAAAGAAATATTGAGCTTTTTTGACATTTTCATGATATCATGTTCCACATAACACTAGTGCACTCACCTCTTTTGAAAATTTTATGGACTTCATGGATATTAGAGTGTTTTTAGTGCCATGTGATTTACTTGTGTTTCATGAAAAATTTTTTGCTTTATTCCTTACTTGAAGGATTCCTCACTAGTTTTAAAACATTTTTCTAGTGAAAATTCTTCATTTGGTAGAGTTTTTCAAACTAAGCTTATTTTCAAATCTATTTTTGAAAACCCCTACAATCTATGGGAGGATGGATGGGCGATTATGCGTTGTATGCTTCATTGAAAATATTTTACCTTGTGCATATGAAGGGTGGTAGGTTATGAGATATATACTTGATTTTATTGTTATGTCAATTGGTATCATTGAATCGTTTCAATTGGTATCAATATGAACTTATTTTGTATATACTCATATTTTAATTTCTTATATATGTATGTATCAATTTCTATTGGTATTATCTTTTCATACATATATGTGATCTAGTTGCTAAGCTTAATTCAATTTTCAATTGGTAATTCTTAAAGCTTATGCAATATGTTTTCAAATTTGATATCAAAATAAAAAATATATATGTTGATTTGATATCTCAAAATGTGTTTTATTAAGTGAGTTCAAAATTTTTAAAAAAATTCAAAATGTTTTGATATGTATTTCCTATATGCAAGGAGAGCTTAACATCTCTTCTACATATAGATTCATGTTAAGTATATTATAAATTGAGGAGCTTGACAACTCTTCTTTATATGATATACGTGTGTAGGGGGAGCTTCACATCTCTCTTATGCATTACATAATATGTGTTATGTGAGTTAGGGCTTGTCATCCCTTCTTCATGTAATGCATATGTGTAGGGAAGCTAACTTAGCGTCTTCCTCTTCATGAATGTATATCGCATATAAATCTTTATTGATTGATTTGTATTACCCCTTCTTGATCTTTTGTTTTTGACAAAAAGGGGGAGAAAAATTTGTTTGATTTGATTTTACTTTGAACCCTCTGTTGATGAGTGACAAAAAGGGGGAGAAGTATTTGAGTTTATATGCATGTTTTCATTGCTTAAGGGGGAGTAGTATTTGTCTTCCTTGTTATTTATGCATATAAGTTTTGTTTTGCAAATAGGAGAAAAAAAGATTCATTTTGTTTTATCTCCATTCATTTGCATACATATTTATGAGCTTCATTGTCATATATTATTATTTATGTCTATGCATGAGTTAAGGGGGAGCTTCTTTGAAGCTTTACTTTAATCCATGCATATATAACTCCATGAGTTTTGTCATCATCAAAAAGGGGGAGATTGTGGCCAAAGGCCTATCACCCTAGTTTTGATGATGATCAACTCATGAAGTTATGTTTACTAATGATCTTGTGTTTAATTAGTGACAGATTCATTATCAAGATCTTAGTAGGTGCATAGCTCAACAAAGGATAAAATGTCAAGATTGGAGCTAGCACGGTGTGATCCAAGGAGCTTCTGGATCAAGCTTGGACCAAGTCAAGAAGATGAGAAGCCTTCAAGTGAAGACTTCAAGAAGATGAAGACTTGTGTCTAGGTATAAGATTTTGTTTTTTTATTTTAGTTAAAAATGTAAAGGATAGATAGTTGGTGGATTGCTCAAGTATTTATCACACACACACTCTTGATTTAATTGTCTTTTCATAAAAGAATTTTCAGATTTAGAAAAGACTTTCATTTTTAAAAAATAACATAGTTTTTGGTTCTTGGTATTCAATGTTATATATTTCAACCAAAACCTTATTTAGAGCTTTATGACAAAAACATAGATATTTCATCTTGATTGTGTAGTGGTTCATATCCATACACACTATGCCTAAAATGAATTATAATATCTTGTTTTTGTATTTGATGAAGATTTAGAAAAACATGTTTTGAAAAATTATTGTTTTGGAAAATACAGTTTTTATCATGAGCCAAATATTTCCAAGTTACAAAATAGTCCAACTTTTATAACATGCCTTGATTTGTGCAAGCATGTTTATATATCAAAGTATATTTGTTTAAACTATTTTTGTAGATTTTTATGTATTTTATGGGATTTTATTTAAGCCAAAAAGACAAACTTTTTAATCTCAGAAAAACTGTTTTCAGGCTTCAGCTAGTCGACTTGCCTAC
>JAVJIF010015267.1:0-10000 GCA_038442645.1 Agave tequilana | reverse complement strand
ACATGATCGCAGTCCTCTCAAATCAGTATATTTCACTGTATATTTTACTGTATATCACAAATTAGAAAACTGCGACTGCTGTCGTTAAACACTGCGACCATAGTCGCAGTCCTACTTCGCATGCAATAAGTAAAAAAATTAGTAGTTATAGGTGGCTGAGACAACAGTTACAGTAAAGAGCAAATATATAAAATCATACGTAAACTGTGACTATAGTATCAGTCCTTAGTGTAACGGTCCCAGTTTCTAATAAACAAGATTAGGCCTAAAACACCAATTATCTCCAATAATCTTAAAATAAGAAAATTTTGGCAGCATCATCCTTAATATTTCCTTTATTTCTCACTTACAATAACCAAAATTTCGGCTCCAAGGCCTACTTATATTCACTAAGGATTTCGGCACACTCGGCCTACTTATCATGCCACATCACCAAACCTTAACCATATACATATACCATAACTTGCATCCTCCATTGCAAGCATAAATCTTTTCATCAAACATTACAAGAGTTAACTTCCCAACAAATAGCATTCCCCACACATGGCCATCATTCCAAGTTCAAGAACATACATATCTAAGGAATTTCACAGTCCAGAACATTATATCACATACAAGTCCATGGTCTCAAATACTATAAAGACAAATGTACCTCGAGTACATCCTAACAGGTTTTCCATAAAGACTTCAATAGAGTCCATATATACCCATTTAATATAACAAGGCCAAGTCAAAATGATACCACAACATGTCATGCGATCCATAACTTAACTTTTCCAGTTAGAGAGGTCCCTTACCCTTATCCAAACCTTAAAAGATGGAAAGAAAATAAAATGAGCTCGACAGCTCAATGAGTAAACCATGCCATAGGGTAATGATATAATAATTTCATAAGATAACAGTTTAGAAGAGGTAAATTACAATGAGTCCCATAAACAACAACTTGTTCAAGCTACCTTACTTGGTCCAGGCTCCATACATATGTGGTTTACATGATTCCACTCTCAAAAGTGGCATTTCGCTATATCATGACACAAAAGAGATAATTGTATGCGTATGTATGAAATTTTCGTGGATTAGTCCCCTCACATCAACTCGGCTCGTTATATACATAAAGTGACATTCTAGTTTAACATAAGTACTATCAATGATGAATGCAACTTGACAGTTCACTATTACCTGCCATTCAATCTAATAAAATTCCCCCGTCTTCCACTCCTACCGGCTCCCGCACGGCCCCTTCCTCCTTTTATAATATTCATATAAAACATATATGTTTCCCCGTCTTCCCCCTCCTACCGGCTCCCGCTCGGCCCCTTCCTCCTTTTATATATATACATATATGTGTAGGGCAAATCCCCGTCTTCCCCCCTCCTATCAGCTCCCGCCCGGCCCCTTCCTCCAAATAACACAAAAGCACCATACAAGGTTAAGTTATAATATTCATAACAAGCAATTGAAAACTAACTTACACGTCATATCCGAAATGATGTGCAACAATAAAGAAACATGTACTTAGGTTTCCCAAAATCATGGTAACGCCATAGCGCGCCACCTCCAACCCCGCATGAATATATGCATCATACACATGTACTCACTAGTACACAACAAAATGTTATGACATAAAGAGGGTTATCCCCCGTGTACTTTAGTGAACATAAAGTAAGCTTCAAGTCAAATGATCGGCATCTATGGGGTGATTTTAGTATGAATCGTATGCTTCACATATGCATCACATTGTTTCTATTTTATAAAGAGTCAAGGTTATACCATATCTATACGAATCGACTATCATGATGTTGATCAAGAAAAATAGCGAAATAAATTGCTAAATTGGCTCAATTAGGCATAATTAATATACTAGAACATGTATCCTACACACGCATATCATATCGATGTAATGTAGAGAACACAACAATCATGTAATACCCCTTGCATTTCAATTAACCTAAAGCTAATCACCAAAACAGCGAATTAATATGCTAAACCCTCTCATTTAAGCATGATTATTAAGCTAGAGCATGTACATTACCCATGCATCTCATCACAACCTAACATAGAAACACCACAACTAGGTGATACCCATAAATTTCATTTAGTTGAGAATAACCACAATTAGAACAGCAATATATCAATAATTAGCACACTTAGGAGTCACCTACACAACATTTAAAATTCTGATTTTCAAATCTTGATAGAAAAACATAACCCTAATAGTTAGGTTTACTCACAATGGTTTAAAGCTCTGAGACAGAGAGTTGGGCCTCGAGAAAATACTGCTTGGACGTGCTAGATCTTTCCCCCAACTCACCAGGGATCTCCTCCTCCAAGATCAGGTCCTCCCTCCCCAGAATTGCCGCAAAAACCTTTCCTTTGCCGCGGTTTTGCGGCAATGTAGCAGCGCCCCGCGTGCTGCGGCTCTGCTTGCTGCGCGCGCGTGTCACTTCCTTCCCTCTTGTGGAGTCTTGACCCAGAGCTACAGAAACTGGGATTAAGGCTAGAGAGGTTGTCCTAGTTTCTTACCTTTAAGTTTTAGAGAGGAGATGAAATGGGGAATTTAGGGTTTCAAGTTCTTCACAAATGAGAGGGAAATTTGCAGAATTTGGGAGAGGAAAAATCTGCAGAATTTGGGAGAGGATGAGAGGGAGAAGGCAAACTTGATAGTCAACCCTTTGGATTGCAAGTTACTAGGTGGGGTTTTTCTCATGTTGCCACTTGGCCAAGTCCCCCCTCATGATGCCACATGGACTCCCACATCTCAATGAGATCATAGCCCTTAATCTCCCCCCTTGCATGCACACCTACCACTAATAACATACTTAGGGTAAGCTTGGTTTATTAAGGGGAAAATGAAGGATTAGGTTGAAATCATCTTTTACCATTGCTAAGTCATTAATTTGCCCAAAAACACATGCACCTAAGCCTTCATGCCATTCATTCATGTCACCACAATTCAATAGTTAATAAAAACTTTTAAAAATAAAGGGGAGTGGGTCAACTAATTAAGCTCAAGTTGTTGACATTGAAATATGGAGGGTGACTACTTCTAGGTAATGCCTTAAACAAAAATTCTTAATAATTAAGATGAGGAGAAATTAGGTAAAATAAAATTTGGTTGTTACATTTCTCCCCTCCTAAAAGAGAGCTTCGTCCCCGAAGCCTGACGTACCTTGGAAAAGTTGTGGATAAATATGCTTCAACTCTTCCTCTGGTTCCCAGGTAGTTTCTTCAATTTCTTTACTTCTCCATAAAACCTTTACCAAAGGGATTGCTTTGTTTCGCAGTTGCTTCTCCTTCCTGTCTAGGATTTGAACCGGCTCCACAGTATATGACAAGTCTTCTTGGAGCTGCAGTGGTGAGTATTTAAGAACATGATTCGAATCTGGTACATACTTTCTCAATTGGGACACGTGAAATACGTCATGTATCTTCTCAATCTCTGGTGGTAAGGCTAACCGATAAGCCAGAGGTCCAATTCTTTCCAGTATTTCAAAGGGTCCAATATACCGGGGGTCTAACTTATTCCGTTTGCCACCCCGTACCATTCCTTTATTGGTGATATCTTCAAGAAAACTTTGTCGCCTTCTGCAAACTCCAAGGGCCTTCGGCGCCGATCTGCATATGTCTTCTGTCTACTCTGGGCCGCCTTCATTCTCTTCCTTATTATCCGAATCTTCTCCGTGGTATCTACCACTATATCTGCTCCGAATAATGTTCGGTCTCCTATCTCTTCCCAACAAATCGGAGATCTACACCTCCTGCCGTACAAGGCTTCGAATGGCGGCATTCCAATAGTAGATTGATAACTATTGTTATATGCAAACTCTGCTAATGGTAGGTATTTTTCCCAATTACCTCCGAAATCCAATACACATGCTCTCAGCATATCTTCAAGTATTTGTATAGTTCTTTCTGATTGTCCGTCGGTTTGCGGGTGAGCAGCTGTACTTGGATGTAGCTTGGTGCCCAGAGCTTGGGATAGACTGATCCATAGCCTTGACTGAAACCGAGGGTCACGATCTGACACAATCGTCTCAGGAACTCCATGAATCCTGATTATCTCTCTGAGGTAGATCTGGGCTAATCTATCCATCGAATAGTTTATTCTGATGGGTAGGAAATGAGCGGACTTTGTAAGTCGATCGACTATCACCCAGATGGCATCATATCCTTGAGGGGATCTAGGGAGCCCTGTTACAAAATCCATAGTAATGTTGCTCCACTTCCATTCAGGAATTTGTAAGGGCATGAGGGGTCCCGGAGGTTTCTTGTGATCAGCCTTAACTTGTTGGCATATCAAACATCTCTGCACAAAATTTGTTATGTCCTTCTTCATTCCTTCCCACCAAAAGTTGCCCGCAAATCCTGATACATCTTGGTTGTTCCAGGATGTGCGGTGTAAGGGGTGCAATGGGCTTCATTTAAAATTCGCTCCTTGAGCTTAAAATCTGGAGGTACAACTATTCGGCTTCCCTTTCTTAGCAATTCCTTAGAAATGGTAAAATCTTGGGTTTCACCTCTTTGCACTCTTTCAAAATTTTTAGCTGTCTGGTCATCTTTACTTTGAGCTTCCTTGATTTCTTCATAGAGGTCGAAACCAATACTAACTTGATTTATCTGGTTCACTCCATCCCGGGGCCCTCTTATGTGAATTTCAAGTTGCATTCTTTCCATCTCCCTTAACAACTCCGATTGCTGTGTTAACAATACTGCTAAGGATCCTCCAGACTTCCGGCTCAAAGCGTCAGCCACCACATTGGCCTTTCCAGGGTGATAATGAATGTTCAAGTCATAATCCTTCATCAACTCCAACCATCTTCTTTGGCGCATATTCAGTTCCTTTTGGGTGAAAATATATTTCAGGCTTTTATGATCTGTATATATATCACATGATACTCCATAAAGGTAGTGCCGCCAAATTTTTAAGGCAAAAATGACTGCAGCTAGCTCAAGGTCATGGGTTGGGTAATTTTTCTCATGGTTCCTTAGTTGTCTAGAAGCATATGCAATTACTCTCCCATGCTGCATCAATACACACCCCAGGCCTGACTTTGACGCATCACTGAAAACAACATAATCTTCGTTTCCAATGGGCATGGCTAAGATTGGAGCCGATGTTAGCTTATCCTTTAGTTCTTGAAAGCTTTTCTCCTGATCATCTCCCCAATGGAATTTGAGGCCTTTTTGGTTAACTGGGATAAGGGTGCAGCTATCTTAGAAAATCCTTCTACAAACCTCCGGTAATATCCAGCCAATCCTAGGAAGCTTCGCACCTCTGTGACATTGGTAGGTTGAGGCCACCCCTTTATCGCCTCGATCTTTGCGGGGTCCACTGATATTCCTTCCTCATTTATGATGTGACCCAAGAACCCAACTTCATTTAGCCAGAACTCACACTTCTTAAGCTTTGCATAAAGTTGCTTCTCTCTCAATAATTGTAATACTATCCTTAAGTGTCTCTCATGATCCTCTTTGCTCTTTGAATAGATTAGTATGTCATCAATGAACACCACCACGAATTGATCTAGGTATGGCTGGAAAATTCTGTTCATCAAATCCATGAATGCCGCTGGAGCATTGGTCAAGCCAAATGGCATTACTAAAAACTCATAATGGCCATATCTGGTCCGAAAGGCAGTCTTAAAAACATCTTCCGGCTTGATCTTTAATTGATGGTATCCTGATCTTAAATCTATCTTGGAAAATATGCTGGCACCCTGAAGTTGATCAAAGAGGTCATCAATCCTTGGTAATGGATATCGATTCTTGATAGTGACCTTGTTCAGCTCTCGATAATCTATACACAGCCTCATGCTCCCATCTTTCTTCTTAACAAATAATACCGGAGCACCCCAAGGTGATACACTCGGCCGAATAAACCCGAGGCTTAGCAACTCTTGTAACTGATCCTTCAATTCATTCATTTCTGCGGGTGCCATTCTATAAGGTGCCCTGGATATGGGACTTGTCCAGGTAGAAGATCAATGGAAAATTCTACTTCTCTATCTGGGGGTAAGCCGGGTAGATCCTCCGGAAAAACATCAGGATAGTCTCTTGCAACCTCTATGTTTTCAATCTTAATCTTCATGTCTTCTTCACCAATAAGGGTTGCCAAAAATCCTTGACACCCTTGCCTCAATAACTTAGTGGCCTTTAAGGCAGAAATGACTGGAGTGCAAATTTTATTCTTCATCCCTTCATAAACTCTGTCGGGAGTTCCCTCTAACTTAAAAATTATTTTCTTCTGGTAACAGTCTACATGAACCCGATATGTTGACAACCAATCCATTCCTAGGATGATGTCAAATTCCATTTCTCCTAGTTTAATCAGGTCTGCCTGTGTCTTCATCTCACCTATGATGATTTTACATCCCTTATAATACTCGCTAGTGGTCACTCTGGCGCCTACAGGGGTTGACACCACTAGTTGATAGCTCAAAGGTTCGGATTCCTTGTTAATAATTGCAGCAAAAGATGAAGAAATAAAAGAGTGGGTAGCACCGGGATCAAACAATACTCGAGCAATATTATCGGATACACAGACGGTACCTTCCACCACGGCATTGGATGCTCGAGCCTCCTGCTGAGTGATTGCATTCATCCTTCCTTGCACTCTGGGTTGTTGTACTGATGCTTGTGTCATGGCGATCGAGTTCTGTTGAAAGGTGCCGATAGGCGGTAGTTTGTCCTCCTGCTGTAGGGGCGATGCCCATGGTTGGTCTTCCCGTTCCTCTGCTAGCTCCTGGGTATCCATGCAAGTTTGGGCAGTCCCTCCTCATGTGACCCATCCTGCCACATACAAAGCATTGCTTACCAGCGGCGCAACTGCCAGTGTGACTTCGGTTGCACCTTGGACACCACTGGTTTCCTACAAAGTTGGAGCGTTGGGAGGATGTTGGTGATGTCGAATGGGGCAACCCCCTATTCTTGGGCCATGTGTTCATCTTCTTTCCTGGGCGGGCATGAAGGAAGATCCAGTACCCTCTGTCGGGCCTCAAGGACTGAGTTCCAAAACTCGGGGCATTATTATACCGGGGGCGCTTCATATAGGGCAGCTCCCTGGTCCTTATCTCCTGATTCTCCTGCATGTCCCTTTCAATTTCCATTGCCTTCTCCACAGCTTGACTATAAACTTGCAGTTGGAAAGGGATTAGCTTACTCCTGATTTCTGGCCTCAAGCCCCTAACGAATCTTTTTGTCCTATCTTCCTCATCGGACACCAGTTTCTCAGCATACCTGGACAGTTGAGTAAATTTCGCTTCATATTGACTCACTGTCCATTGCTCCTGCTTTAGATCTTGGAATTCCATCGCAAGTCGGTCCTTCACCACTCCAGGGATGTACTTTTCATTGAACTTTGCCACCAAGAAGTTCCAAGAGATCTCCCTTCCCAATGTCCTAGCTCCTCCTTTTACCATCTCCCACCAGCGTTCAGCCTCTCCTTGGAACATGAAGGAGGCGAAAGATACCCGCTGGTTTTCAGTACATTCCATTACATCCAGTATCTTTTCAATTTGACGGAGCCATTCTTCAGCTTGAATAGGGTCAACTCCTCCTCTGAAAGCTGGTGGGTTTAGCTTTTGAAATTGTTCAAGAGCTCTACGGGGGTTGTTTACACTTGCCAGCTGCAACAGCCAATCTGGTATTCTGTCTGGTATTCCCCGATTAGCATTAGATTGCTCACTCAGAAATTCTTGACTTGCCGGGAGATGGACGCTCCCGATTGCGCTGTGCATGGGACGTCGCCCTCCGAGTTGGCATCGGGTGGAGGAAAATTTAAGTCCATTTAATACCTAGAAGAATAGTTGAACTTAATCAATGGTAACCAATGATAACAAGTAGAATAGTTCACAAACAAAATACTGATTCATTTATGCATAAAGTGTTTTCATGGTAACATATACATTAGCATGACTGCATTCATTCAAAACATACCAATGCAGTCATAAAGGGATACATGTTCATACATATAGCTATTGACAACCACTTTCTTTACAAAAAAAAAATAATATCACTTATGTGAATCGACATTCATTTTCTTCAAAAACAAAAAACAACAAAAACAAAAATGCCGCCCATCTAAACTCCCATCAAGGGTTATGTTAGAACCCGAGGAGCTTTCCTCCCGGTTGTCCCCTACAGGTTCTTCTTCTGGGTCTTCTTCTTCTGGATCCTCTTCTTCTGGTTCTTCTTCTTCAGGGTCCTCTTCTACTTCCTCCAGTACAGCATCAAAATCACATCCCCAATTTTCATTATCATCGTACAGGTCCATATCTCTACCCAACTGGAATCCCACCAAATACCCCCAAACGAAAATCCTTCCGTCAGGGTTCATCTCATCATTAGGTAGGACTCCCAGGTCCTCAGCTGCTGGTGGATTTCTTATGACACTTTCTGCCTCACTAATGTCATCTTTTCATCTTGCCCCATGCGAATCCCTGCAGTTGAACTGTCTGGGGGACCTTTCAGAATGACATCTGGATCGGACTCATCAGATTCAAAATCCCAGTCCATTTGGTCCGCAATCCAATAAACTTTCCGACTCCGGACCGTCAGATGATGATCCAGTCATCTCAGAATCTCCCATCTGTAGAAGTAAGACATTTATATTAGACGATGTATCTTCCAATTCTCCCTAAATTAGTGATTGCATGAATATATATAACAAGACATGATAGAAAATCACCACTCATTTAACCATGCCGATCTTTCATAAATTTTTCCCTATGCACAACTGTCCTTCCAATAGGTTTAACCCTGACTTATGTGATATCTTGATTGTTCTCCATTTCCGGTGTCCCATAACACTGGAATTTCTTACAGAAGGGCCCGCACCCCTTGCAGATCTATTTGAATTAAGGTATGCGGGTACCCATATTCAAATGTAGAGAACAGTAAATATCCTACATTTCAGGGTCAAATACCCTAAGACTCTACTATCATCCTAATACCCCATATCTAACTTACCTAAGCACACATATACATCACATACGATTACATAAGCCATCATGCATACTACCTCTACCTAGGCTAACCTTGCCTAAACCATGCTCTGATACCAACTGTAACGGTCCCAGTTTCTAATAAACAAGATTAGGCCTAAAACACCAATTATCTCCAATAATCTTAAAATAAGAAAATTTTGGCAGCATCATCCTTAATATTTCCTTATTTCTCACTTACAATAACCAAAAATTTCGGCTCCAAGGCCTACTTATATTCACTAAGAATTTCGGCACACTCGGCCTACTTATCATGCCACATCACCAAACCTTAACCATATACATATACCATAACTTGCATCCTCCATTGCAAGCTTAAATCTTTCATCAAACATTACAAGAGTTAACTTCCCAATAAATAGCATTCCCCACACATGGCCATCATTCCAAGTTCAAGAACATACATATCTAAGGAATTTCACAGTCCAGAACATATATCACATACAAGTCCATGGTCTCAAATACTATAAAGACAAAATGTACCTCGAGTACATCCTAACAGGTTTTCCATAAAGACTTCAATAGAGTCCATATATACCCATTTAATATAACAAGGCCAAGTCAAAATGATACCACAACATGTCATGCGATCCATAACTTAACTTTTCCAGTTAGAGAGGTCCCTTACCCTTATCCAAACCTGAAAAGATGGAAAGAAAATAAAATGAGCTCGACAGCTCAATGAGAACATGCCATAGGGAATGATATAATAAATTCATAAGATAACAGTTTAGAAGAGGTAAATTACAATGAGTCCCATAAACAACAAACTTGTTCAAGCTACCTTACTTGTTCCAGGCTCCATACATATGTGGTTTACATGATTCCACTATCAAAAGTGGCATTTCGCTATATCATGACACAAAAGAGATAATTGTATGCGTATGTATGAAATTTTCGTGGATTAGTCCCCTCACATCAACTCGGCTCGTTATATACATAAAGTGACATTCTAGTTTAACATAAGTACTATCAATCATGAATGCAACTTGACAGTT